>SCDZ01000264.1:0-115200 GCA_004143845.1 Drosophila lacertosa | reverse complement strand
TTTGCTGTGTGCGAGTTGGTCCCAGAGAATGGCCGCCATTAACTAAATCGAATCGATGTAGGTATCTGCATTATTTAATTTTATTTTGCCTTAATAGTTATAGTTGCATTGGCGGCCAATTAAAAAACAAAACTTTGCAGCGCTCGAAAGCACATAAGCACATAAGCGCGGCGATACACACGTAGAATTGCAATATATGTATGTAGCAGAAAATGTTGGTGCGTTTTTAATTTGGTCATTTGCATTGTGAAAGCCGGTCAGACAAAATGGCCGCCATTAAATAAATTGAATTAAATTGCACGTAGCCTAATACTATTTTCTTGCATTTGTCACAGACAGCCGAAATTGCCACATTTTTCGTATCGTATTTATAACAACATACCGATCGCGCACAAGTACACATTCACACGCTTTTAAATAATAAAGTAGCAGCTCTGCGCGTGTTTGTTTTCTGCTGTGTCAAGTAGACTTATACTTAACGGCCGCTGTACACTATGCGGTATAGAAATAACTGTTATACTTGAAATACACTTAAAAATACACAATTGGTATATAATACTTTGTCCCGTGTAAGTCTTGTAAAATTATAGTATTAAAATGTTAAATAACAGAAAAAGTCATATGTAGAACTAGGGATGCATAAAAGATGCCAAGTACTTTAAAGTCGAGTATCGATTCTTTTAAAGTATCGTAGGGTGAAAATTGATTATGTTGTCGACCATTAGACGCTTTATATAACAAAGCGAATTAAAAGGATAAAACCTAAATGAGAAAATTACATTATTCGGCACTGAAACAAGAGTGCTTGTCATTAGTAACCGATTTTATAACCAAAATCATATTTACTTTTTCAAAATAAAATGCCTTTAACTCCTGTAATACAGTTAATACAAATATATGAAGTTTAGTAAAAGTCTCTGCCAATATTGTGAACTTACCTTTTTCTTAGCTACAGATTTTAATTTTTTTTAACGATTTATTTTATTAGATTGATAAGTTTAAATGGAATGAAATTAAAAAGACTTTGATTACATTTGCATGCCATATTTATTGAAATGACATATTTATAATAAAATTCAATATTGGTAAATTCTTGTTGATGTTACTTACAATCATGATCTTAGTTCTCTTTAAACTCAAAAATGTGTGTAATAAATGTAAGTGAATGGCTCTAAAGTGTAGATTTAATCAATATCCCGAAAATGTTTGCGGATAATATAATACTTCAGTAATTTTATATACATTTCACTAAATTTATAAGAATGAAATTTAACAATTTGACATGGGCATTGATGCTTTGTTTAATTGGACGATTTATAGTTTTTATTACATTTTTACAGAAACGTATAAACAGTTTAAATCAGTGCTTTAAAATATAGCCAAGTTATGCTTCGCTTCACTGTTGTAAGTTCTTAATCTGTCTAAGAATATACCACATAATTACTTATTTATTGGTTATAAGAAAATCTACAAAATCTGCAAATTTAGACTCAGTCTTAGGTATGATGATAAATATATGCTGTAAACTTTAAAGCAATTACAGCTGTTTACTGTTAAATAAATTTAAGAATATTTCATAAATATTTTTAAAGAAAGAAAAAATAAAATGAAATTATGTGGTACCCAAATAAAAGGATCGGCAAACCGATGCAATCTGTTTAATGTCAGTAAAATATCATAATGAAATAATTGCTAATTATAAATAGGATTTTCATGTCGTTTTAACTCAAGGTAAATAAGTTTACGTTAGTAAATTTTAATTACTTATTAAAATAGTTCTAATATGTATTGCACATTGCCTTATTCATGCTGTGCAATTTACTTGCTTGTGTATAAAATATTTGATTTGAATGATTATATATAGATATAGTTATATACATTTTACTTGGTTACGTATGATATTATTTTGTCAATGTAGATATGTGTATAACATGTATACACTATTTTTCATACATAAGCAACAAACATTTATATGTTGAATATATAACAGATTTTAATTTCATTTGCATCCATATATATACTTACAAACAACACACGTATACATGTGTATATCAAAACACAGTTTCTCACCATTTTTTTATCAAATAATTTTCGATTTTAAAAATGTACGTACTTTAGAGTACGAGGAGAATAGCATTATATGTTACTTAACGTTCCCGGCGTATTGTATTCATTAAGATTAATTTAGTTTTACTGTGACATACATTCTTTTAAACAGACGGACACGACAATATAACCTTATTTGCTTATGCTGTTAAAGAATATAAATATATTGTATGGTCACAGAATGCAACCTACTGCTTAGTAATTATAAGTATTACAGTTATGTGCAAGATAACCAGCTATATAACTTAAAATGGTAAATAAATACTTTTGTGGATTGAATATAAAATATTTACTAAATTTGCATAACATAGATTTATAAATAAAGAGGACTAGGAACCAGTATAACATAATAAAAAAATATTCCGAAATCAAAATGTTTCTATATACTACTGGGGACATACGAGCTTAGAAGGACGTATTGTACTTAAGCTTTAGTATCTGAACATTTTATTCTATTATAAAAATATATGTAAAATAGTATATTGTGTGCTAACATTTAATCGGTGAAACGAAGTGTTAAATTGAAAACCAGAGAGTACCAAAATCTATACAACTTATTATTTTGTGTGCAGACTGATGGTTTTCTCATCAAGCTCACAAGTGTAAAATAAATTTTTCTAATACAATACCGAAAGTTAAAAAAAACTGCCAAACGTTTGGAAATTGCTTAATAAATATAAACAAAAGTTTGAGCCAATATGGCTAGCCACCTTGTCCGCTGCCCATTGATTTTTGTTGCTGCTTTTTCTTATCGAATATGGGCAGCTTTGACTTAACTGCCCCTTCGCAGACCATTATACGCTGCTGTGTTGGCTTCTTATCCAGTTCAAAGCACATCGAATCTGGATTTAAATGGCGTTTAAAGTCTGAGTATCGATGTGAGTCGTATGAAAGGAAGCTGGAACCCAGCGCCGAGGCAGCTACAGCAGCCGCAACTGTGCCATTGCCGTTACGACTATACACTGAAGGCGGAAATGAGTCCTGTCGCTTTCGTTCAAAGTATTCTACTATTTTGGCGATCTGTGCGGAACGTGTACTGGGCAATGCCGTAAAAGAACGATCATCCCACAGTAGCGAATCGGAGCTGATGTCATCAGAGCTATCCGTATAAATGGAGGAAGTGCGATTTTTACAATACAGCAATTGATTTGTGGCAAACGGGCTGCGTTGCAATAGAGAGTGTATTTCTGAATCAAGTGCCAGTCGATTGATTATTCCGGCTGTGGCTGTCATCTGTGGATCACCGACATTCGCGCTTACCAATGTGTGGTGGCAAGTGTAACGACGTTGGTGCGCTGGCGGAGCTATAATTTCGGCATCTAAATCATCCAAAGAATCCAGTGCCGTGGAGGACGATGTATTACCGGTAATAACCGCAGCTTCGTTTTCCATTAGCAACATGGATGAAGAAGTTGTGGGGGAATCACTGTGATGCTGATGGTGATGTGTAACCGCACCTGCGGCCACTTTAGCGGAAGTTGAAGTGGAGTTTGTGTAGTAACAGCAACGACAGAGACTTGCAAGCTTATCACTGAAAAAATGTAACGCGTCAAATAAGTAAATAACGTTAAAGGGACTGTGCTTACTTGAGTTTATTATTTCCCAAAGTTTCGATCCTCAACTGCGATTTTAACTGATCGTAGCAGCAGTTGCTATTGTTGCTTCCACTTGCACAACCAACTACAAAAGGTCCGATCCCGCATAACTGTCGGGTGTAACTAGTATTAGTGATGGCCGCATCAGATTCCTCATTAAAGCACGAAAAAAAACCACTTTCAATAGAATCACGCCGGTTTAAGTTTTTTTTAAGAGGGAGTAATTCGCAGGAACTTTTAAGTTCATTCAGCTCGATGTCTGCGATTGTGACAGCGGGAGTTTCTTCTATCTGAGCAAAACACGTAGGCGGTGGGATATTAGAAGCCACGTCTTTTTGTGATGTAATAATTTTTGACGCTTCCTCACAGTACTCATCCCTATTTTTGCCAGGTGTTAAATCTGTGGTAGAATTCACAGGTGTTAGCGTTTTAGTGGAGGTGCTTGATTTTAATATTGACGTAACTTCCTGCTCGCTGTTGCTGTACTTCATAAGAGATCCGTTACTTCCACGAAAAAGAGGGTGTGTGTAAAGTGAGTTCGCACGATATTTTCGTGCGACTGGTATAATAGAGGGGCGCACAGCGCTGTCATCACTGCTAGACTCAGCGTCAGCACAGTTCCCTCCTCCATCAAGATCTTCACCCTCTGAATTACAATAGTCACAATCATCGATATCAGTAACAGCTGTTACAAGAGATGGTATTGAGGCTGTTCCTGAAGTTGACACGTTAATGTTTCGCTGAAGCAATTTCAGATCAATGGCGCTGTACTTGCGCGTCAGTTGTGGTGACACAGGCAGACTCTTTGGTTCGCTACAAGTAGCTGATATTCCCATAGCTTTTGGATTGGTTTCGATTTCCGTGCCCGCCGTCATTGCCTTACCTTGCATAGCAGCAAACTCTTTAAAAAACGGGGCGGTCATTTCAAAGCACGAACTGAACAAGTCACCCACACCCGCTGCATATGTCTTTGGGTTGGCGCCTAATATCTTTTTAACGCCCCGAAGCTGCGCCAGCGCCGTAAAAGGATTTGGTTTAACTCCGTTGTGGTCCTTAGTTAACGATGGTTTGTACTGTGGATCTTTAAGACACATCGTTTCACCTACCTTTCGCAATGTTAGAACCGCAGATAATGGTGGCACTATTAATTTTGGCTCTGGCAAATTCGTGGCAGGTAAAAGCATTGAAGATGATTGAGAAGCACCATCTAATTGTCGTGGTGGCGTGGGTGAGTGTGTTGAGGATCGCTGTCGTTGCATCTGATGGCAGCGCGCTTTATCACTGGGTGAAGTATGCAGTGGAAAGTGTATTATATTTTCGCTTAGTGAGCGGCGGTGCAGCAGAATTTCTGCTTCTAATTTCTGTGTAGCACGGCGCACACGTGATTTTAAAATATTCTCGTCATACTCGCTGTTCTCCGCCAACCAATTAGGCTTACATGGCAAAGCCGCAGAAGCTGACTTAGAACTAATTCCAGGACTAGGAAAACGAAAACCATCTTCATCGACGTCTGTCTGGTAGCGCGGTGTCAACACACCGGCTGGTGCTGTACTAATATTACCAACAGTGGGATTGATTAAATTTATCGCGTTTTCAATGTCACTACAGTTTGGTGAGCAATTTACTAACTCTAGCGAGCTCATTGGACTCGCGGATGTCGATTCCTGCTCGTATTTCTCTAAAAGCAGTGTAAGCTTGTTAGACGCATCGTTAAATGTTAGTCGACTTTTGGGATCGTACTGTTAAAATAATAAATTTAAAAAGTATGTAAAAACCGCATAAAAATGTGGAGACTTACAATACAGCAGTAGAATGCGAGCCTTAAAAATACAGGTGGTGTATCCATGGGACAAAGTTCAACAAAACACAAATAATCTAGACCAAATGAAGCAGTACGTGGCATCAGATCTGGGTCAGCTTCGATCCGTGCAATAATTTCGCACTGAATAATCCCAAATGAAAAAACGTCACTCGTCTGATCATACCATTGACCCTTAAGACACTCAGGGCTAATCCAGTAAGGTGATCCAACAGTTTCCAAACGTGATTTACCTCTGTAACCAAAAACAAAAAAAATAATTAAAATATTATTTAAAATAAATAAAATTAATATAGTGGTTCTGTGTAACCGAAAAAGATAGCATCTCCTATATACGGACATATCTTATACTGTCTGTTACACAGATTTGTCAACGTCCATCATACCCTTTATACCCATTTTGAACCAGTTCGGGATATAAAACGCCAATTCACACAATGGTTCGAATTATATACTAATAATAATAATATACTTACGATTTAACCGGTATTTTAGCAGCCAAGCCAAAGTCACCAACGACCGCCTCATACTGACTGTCTGCTAAATGACGAATAAGCACATTCTATTGGAAAAACGCTTGTGAACTTTAGATTTTTTAGACGGATTTTATAAACTAACCTTGCTTGTCAAATCCCTATGAAAAATACCAGCGTCGTGCACATAAGTCATTCCGCGTGCTATTCCCAATGCCAGTCTAATTTTTTGGGCAGCGCTTAGGAAAACGTCTTGATTAGCCAGCAGTTGCTCCAATGAACCACCGTTTATGTACTCGGTAAGAGCATGCAGTTGTCCTTCTTGCACACAAACTCCCATAAAGCTAAAATAAAAGCCATTTTAATTAGAAAAAATACTCATGAACATGTAAGAAGGAAAGAGGAGTGACCAATTTGGGGAACCGCCGAACCCTTACATCGTTACAGTTTAATCCGTATATACCATATGTTTTACTAAGTGATGAATTTAGCGAAGCGTGATTGTAGATTAAAGGGTGCTCGGATGTAGAAAATTGTGCTTCTAAAGCAACAACCAAACTTTTTATCAATCGGTCTACAATTAAGTGTTTGTATGAAAAGGCAGGTAAGTAATGAACAGTAGCGGACATATTTTATTTATCTTGCAGAGAATTAAGTGATATAAGCCGAGTTCATGTTTTAGATTTGAAAATAAACATTTTATTCAGCAACCGTCTTGAAATATTGTAACTATTATTTTTATTAGGTACCTTTAGGTAAATAACGAAATTTTTTTGTATGTTTTATATATACAAATAATTTTTGAACAAAAATGACTTACCTTAATATGTTCGCATGAGACAGTTTATTAAGTAACTGAACTTCCCTTAACATGTTTGGTCGATTCGCACGCAATTGATTCATTTTCAGCACCATAACTTGCCCAGTTGTACGATGTGTAACCTTAAAAGTACAATTATAGTTTTAAAAATAGTGTTAAGCAGTTATGTATAATTAAGGCAAATAACAAGTAAACATTTTCTAGTCAGAAATTCCTGACATGAAGATTCCCTCAAGGACAGCACCGCAATCAGCATTTAGTCGGATTAGATTGAGCGCCACTTTGGTCTTGAACAACTTAGCTAATTTAATTGAGTAAAGTTTTATGAAACGTTTGAATAAATACCGTGATTATATTTGTGTATATATGAAAAGCGTGATTTGAGCGCATGCTTCTACTTGGAACTGGGCAAAGAGCATCTTTTTGTGTTCTGTTGGCTAGAGCACTTTTTAAAAAAGATTATATTACCTCTATTTTATTATTTAATTATATTGAGAGATGACTATTTAGTTGTTGGACAATTGATTAAAAGTAAAAGCAATATTTATTATTTTGAAGCCGTCTTGTCTGTAGCTTCATTACTTTTTAATTCCGGTGTTTTCACTTTCAGCTTACTAGTCATTGCGGAAATAAAACAACATGAAATTAGAAAATACCAAAAAAAAATCCTTTTCCACCAAAACTTAGGTAAAACAGTAAAGCTTAAAACCTGTTGGCAGCCTGTGACGTCCGTTTAAAGCAAACCTGACAGCAACTTACGAAAAACCCGCCTGCAGTAGTTTGTTACATGGACAATTTAGTTGCAGGTTTCAACTCTCATGCGGGGATATTCCCAAACAGAAAAAACAAGTTTTATTAAACGGCATTGACCACGTTTGACATCGATTGCATCGGCAGTGGATATTTTTTTATACTAATTTCACACGCAATTTTTCTTCACTGTAAACAAATATTGAATACGATTTAAAGCTGCTTTTCGTTTTAGTTTAAAAACAAGTTTAAATTAAAAACACTTCGACTAGTATTTTACGATCCCAAAATCATATTTTGAATTTGTGTGCTCTGTTTCCCATATACTTAAGCAGCACAATGTCAAACAAATAAACGAGTTCCGCGACAGTGAACTTCTTTAGCTTAATGTCAAACATAATAAAAACACACCTATGTCTGGACAGATGTGTTTTAGTTAAATGTATTATCACTACCTGTTTATGCAGGGCTCTATTTGTACGAAGCATGCAGACTAGTAGTAGACAAGAGGATCGCAAATGTCGCCACTGTTACTGAGTTCTAAATAGTAGATTGAGGTCGTACCCGTTAGCAAAACAAACTGTTAGCTGTTTGACCGACTTGAATGGAATCTGACCTAGTTTGCTTTCTTTTACGCCTGCCTAGAGTCTGCATCTAGACTTTCAACTTGCTTTCCGTTGTTTTTGATATGCTTCTACTTTGTTGTGCAACTTACCAATGTGAAAACGGTTCTTTACACTGTTAACCACTATGTTTACCCTGCTGTGACCATAAATATATATTCGAATTAAATTTTTTTGTATAATATTTAGGCGATTTTCGTTTTTTTTTCAAAGGCTAACATTATGGAATATGTAATGTTGAATAGATACTGTGTTTATTAAGCTATACTTATAACATTTTTAGCGCTTGAAATATACTTGCTTTAAATAAGGTAAGATACAAGAAACCATATAGTAATATAAAAGTATTTAAATTAAATTATTTTTACGATGAAGACGTGTGGAAGATGCTTTCTTTTTTCAACTAAATACATTTATATAAATCGATCATTTTGGTGCTAGCATAACTAACGATTAATCTATTGTATATACCTATACATTTCAACAAAATTGTGGTGAAAAAGAACGCAATGCTAAAACTTATGAATAGAAAGTTATAATATAAATGTCTAATGATGTGGTGTTTTACTTATATATTTCGACCAATGTTAAAAACAAGTTTGTGTTGAGGTAGTTAACTTACTCACACAATGCAATACAAATGACGTTTGGACATTGTTTATCACATAACAAGCAATAAAAATTGATCTGTTATGTTTGACCTGTTTTGTCTGAAAGCTATATTATAGGTACAAATACTTTATAGTTTTTAGCCACCTAAGATGCACTTATAAGTCGGAGACATAGCCATTCTTCAAACTGAAGCACAGCTATATATCAATATATAATTTAAAAAGAAAAGAATGTGCAAGAAATTTGATCTCAACTACTATAGATTGTACTAGTAATAATATGCAATTTACGGCAACTATTTTGAAAAATTATTTATGACGACTAATCAACATACATATAAATATATATATGTATGTATATATACATTAGTATTATAACTACAAAATTCACATGTAGTTAAAAACACAATATAACATTAATACAACGCATCGCCCGTGGTAAGTGTAAAAAGACAGATAAAAAGTGAAATGCTGCAACGAATAAGAAATAAATAATTGCTTTTTACCCCACTCAAGATAGGTACAGTTGGCTGCACAGTTCAGGCAGCGGCCAACGGCATGGCAACGAAGCCGCGCTTCAGCTCATTCAATTTCACATTTCAAATGTGAGAAAAAATTATTTATTTGGTTGGCAATGGTGTAGCGTCTTTTAGTTGGATAGCACTTTACATTGTTTAAAGGTGGTAGTAAATTATCCGTCTATACAAATTGAAACCTTCATTAGGTACAATAACAACCCCCTCCACCCACTCACGCAAATCTGTAATTTTTGTTGCAGCTAAACTATCCGATTTCGCTTGCGGTTAAAAAAGAAAGTGTGAAACAATTGCTTTGTTTTTTATATCATGGCTTGCTTAAAAACAAACAAGAACGCTGCAGTTCGATCGACTGCGAAGACTAGTTCGCATAACACTTTTTTTGACTTTACATTCTTTACAATAAGTTTCAAATATCTTCCGACTGAATATACCTTGAAACTAGATTTCGTTACACACATTTAATACCCATTTACAATAAGTTAATATTCTTCTTGTAGTGGGCGTATGCCAAAAATTTGTCTGTATGATCTTTAGGCGAGGGCTCAGCAATCCTAGAGAAAGAACTTTATGTATCTACCTTTAAAAGTAAAGAAGATGTTCAAATTTAATGGTCTTAGTAAATTTTCTGCAATTAGTGAACAACTTAACTTAACTAACTTTAAGTCAAATTTAATTTTATGTTAACCTCATTTATTTTTTAAATAACGGTTGCTATATTTTCCTTTGTCCTTAACAGATATACCTTAATATTAAACTGAAATAAAACATTTCAAAACATTTCCGAAAAAAGGAGCAAATAAAAATATTTGGCACACTGGCAAGTCTTACAAAACCGCACGAGCATTAAACGGGTGTGGTTTAGTAAGAAATGTGGGACACAAAGTGAACAAAAATAGATGAAAAAGTGTTTGGCATCCATCCTTACATATGACAAGCTAAAATCTTTATAAAAACGATAAAGTCTACAAAGTATTTATAAAGAACAAATTAATGATACAAATTTAATTTAAATGATTCATGTGTTGCATATCCAGTGTTACGATTTTTGTTTACTATTTATATAAAGAATCTAGAGCGGCTAACCTGTAGACTACAGAATATATTATACTATTTTACGTAAACGCTACAAAATATTATACAATATACATACTTGTAAATAATTAAAATAGTATACATTTTTTGTTTCGAAAATATATACGATTCCAAACGATTTCTTGTACAAGAAATTTATTTTTTAATTTATATAACATTTGAAGTTTTATCTAAAAAATTAAGCGGTACTTCAATGTGCAATAATGACAATGACCACTTCAAAATAAACCAAACATTTCACAATAGCCATAACAAATGATTACGGGACTGATTGGACAGACGGTTATATAAGTCATTACTGACTTTCGTTCGATGTGCGTTCGGTTTTGGTTTTCCTATTCAGTGTTGAAGCTTTTGTTATTGAAAGTGTTTCTGTCGGTGATTTGTGCGTTTAGTTTTTTAAACTTTTCGCCAAACTAAGTTATTGTTATGTAAATTTATTTTCCTTTCAAATTGCTTCGCTATATTAGATAATATACTACTACCAACCCCCCTATACATTTTGGGAAATCAATTTTACAAGATCATCTATATGCAGAAAAAAATTTAACCTGAATCTTAATACGAGTCATACTTTCATATTTTAATTTATTAATTACATGCTGGTTGATTGAAGAAAACTAAAGAATTATGGGTAAACAGTAACCTTAAATACAATTAACTCTTAATATTGTCTGTCGGACTTCCAGCTGCCGCACTGCATTGCGGAAATGTAATCGAATAAACTTTATGCACAAAAACACGGGATGGCCGTAGTTAAGTGTTTATTATGCGTAGCTGAAAGAAACACACAATGGATAACTAATAACTGAAAAGGCAGCGAACGATCGTTCACTGAACTTACTCATAAGATGAGAAATTCGCACGCAAAAATTGTCTATTGCTGGTATTTTTGAACATTAGAAAGCATAAAAAAAATTTTTATTTTCACAATTACAACTATTTTATTTGTAAGTAATTTATACCCTTTTCACTGTGAAAGTGAATTAGTTGCATTAACTCACGCTTTAAATAATGCAATGTCAATGAATAACCAATTATAAAATATGAAAAATACACGTGGGCATTGTGTCTGTCGATCAAAATTTTGAAGGGTAAGATTGTTAAGAGATAAATTAAAAACCTATGAAAATACTAACAGGGGAATACCTTGTACCCAAATCAAGGACAAACACGCGCGGAAAAAATGCTAGTGAATTTGGTGAAGTCTAGCTATTCTTTACGAATATAGGTTTATTACAGTTGTGGTTTCACAAAATTGTTTATTTATGGTGTTTAGCGAAATTTTATATTCCTAATCATTGTTTTTTATCTTCAGTGGGCAAAGTGACTTTTTGATTAATATGCAAAAAGAATCTAGTATTTCAAAAATAAATTTCAGTTTCACTTACCCTGTAAACTTCCGAAAAGAACCCGGAGCCGATTTTTTCCTTGACAAAGTCATCCACTGAATATAATGCTGAGACAGCAGTACGTAATGCGCGACATGATGGGCCTGTGACAAGTCGATCAGACGATATAGTTCGCGTAACAGGCGCCGGTGAAAAGCCATTGCTGCCATTTCCAATATTGTTAATATTACCGTTACCGATAACACTTTCATTGATCACTGATGATAATGAATCTGCTGGTGGCGTATTACTGGTTGTAATTTCACTTTGATAAACCTGCAGACCGCCAACTCTGTAAGACGTACACATGCCTGACGTGCTGTCCTTCCACAACATTGGCGACGAGTTAACTTGATCACAAAACTTATCACTACTCTCTGGCGGGCCAGGTCCACTGTGTTGGTTTAGACTCATTATTATCACCTACGACAAATGTTTCCGGTTTTGTTGTTGTAATGGAAGGATATGTAAGTAATGAAGTAGGCCTTGACAGCGGCAGCTTTATAAAGCTGCGGTGGTTTATGAAAATCACATTGATTTAATTCACAACACAATGGCAGGGTAATGCAATACGAACACAAACACGAATACGTTTTATGTTAGGCAATTAAATTTAATATTATTTTCCAGGCACGTGGTAGCACAACACATAGACTTTTGGCGAGGTAAATTGACAACTTTGAAAACAAACAAACATTTATCAAAATATTAAGTTTTTTTTGGTTGTTTGGGTTGATTTAGATGACAATAAACTCCAGTTACGGTAACGTCATTTACATTTTCAGTTTGGCACAAATGTTGGAAGATTTTTTCAGTGGAAGCGCAAGGAATATCTACGAAGAGAAAAAGAAAACTATATCAGATAGTGCATTCATCATAATTTCAATACAAAAGTAGTACGTATATATTATTTATGACCTATCTATATATTGACATGTAATAAATTTTATTGAAATTAAGTAGCTGACTGGAAGAGACTGTACATACGTTAAAGTTACTCTAAAATGCATTTTAATCTTCAGATGTACACAAAACTCACACAAAATCAAACGTCCGATACTGTACACTTATGCAGCCCCTGTAATTGTAATACACATCTTTGCAAAGACTATTATAACCAATTTAATAAATTTTCAAAATGGTTTTATTAGAAGAAAATTATTTTTCTTGTATCTGTTAATAAAGTGTATTTGAATTTTTTATTAAAATGAGCACAGTGCAATGTATTCAACTATACCGTTCAAACACGTTTTTTTAATTTAGTTTTAAAAATAAAGCTGCTGATGGGCACAACAAATGGCGAGTTGCTCGTTTGTGATAACCACACTAATATAATTTTATCTTAATATAAAAATACACATACAGCTAAATTGTTATTCGACTCTGCTGAAAAGTGAGAGATAAACAAAATTAGTACACATTTAAACACATTTATTCCTTATTTGAGGACATAAATTCCGTAAATTTAATATACTCAATATGCGCTGTACAATGGGTCCTACAACTGAATTGTTTTGAAATGCGGACAGAAATGTTAGCGAGCAACCAACCACGGGGCAGATAAATGATGACATAACGAATTTTTTTCTAATCAGAAAAAAACAGTACAAGTTTGCAATTTGATTTGCACCTTTTTATCAGGAAATTTCCGATAAGATAGAGCAAAAATAGCTTAGCAAATCTACAAATTGGGGAAAAAAAACTGCTAGAGGACAAATTTACCGACGATGATACATCAACAAGTCAATGAAAATTGAACTCTGTACAGACACATGTGAAACTTAATTTTTATAATTGATAGTACCAAGAATATTTAGCTATTTCTAAATTTGATCTACTCTGTATTTTTAATAATTTGTTTAACGCGTCTAACTCTGTCAAAACACCATCCAAACGAAATAAAGTTGTTGATTTCAAAAATTTTCTTTATAATTTGGTAGTCTTGCTTTTGATTTGTAAAAATTAGCGCGTGCCTGGATTCGACTCGCCCTGTATTCAAACCCCCTCTGATTCTTACTTATTAATTTAAATACAGCTTTTTTTTATTAATTAATTGAGCGAAGAATGATATATTTAAAAACAAAGATGTTAAAAACAAAACGTAAGACAAAATAAACAGTAAAAATTAAAATTATGGTGTCAAACAGTGGACGAGATTTACATTCTTATTAGGAAAAGAAAAAAATTTTACTCATTAAAATAACAAACATGATTTTAAGCCTAGTGATCTATTTTTACGTCGCGCAACGTAAATTACTTTAAATAAACAAGTTGGTTTATTTCCGACCTCAAGTATGAGTAAAATAGTCACCTGAAAAAGACTAAACTAGAAGACTTACAAAAAAAGCAAAACGCTAAACACAAAGTATATACTGTTTGCAAAAAAAAAGATACAAAACGGAATATAGGCATGGTGGTGACCACCACCAAACCCAATTAGTGTTAACTAAATCACTTAAAATAGTGAAAAACACTCGACATACATACATATGTATTGGTAAAAACAAAAGCAATGGTTAAACGGATACAGGTGCACGTATGTATATATATATATATATATATATATATATAGAAGTGAAACATCTGTCGCTGCATTTGCATTTTCCAAATCCAAGTTTTTTTAATACGATGGTATTAACAAATGCAGACACAATAGTTACAGCTTCTCATCGTTTGTGCGTTTTTTAATTCGCTACAAATGAATGTAATATTTTTACATTTCCTTTGCTTACTAAAATATTTGGAAGTGCATGTCTGTTTAGTTAACTCTCCCCTTGAAATAGCGTTTCAAGCACAAGAAGCTAGACACATAGGCATTGCAATATTTCGGGATAGAAGTAAAGCAAGCCCTATGTGCGTGTCCATATATCTATTTCTATCTTTATATACATATATACGTTTAAATAAAGGAATCAAATACATTATTTGTATAAAAAAAAATTAATTTACTGTCCCAAGCAAAGGTCCCATCTATAACAGCAGCACTTTCGACGAAAATGCAGCAGAAAAGAGAAAGAAACATGTACCATGTACCATGTATACAAACACAAGTTCAAAAACACACACACGCGCATAGAAAAAAAACTCACCTACACGAAAATTGTCAAGCGCAGGCATACATATTTATATTTAGTGTGTATATTTAAACAGCACGGATTCCATTAAATGAAAATTAAGAATATATATTATAATTTGCAAATTATTTAATGCTAAAATATTTAAAGAAAAAAACAATTACCAATTTTTGTTGTATTGTTGAATCCAATAAGTGCGTAGTTCATGTATTCGTTCTTTCCTGTGCTATCTTGCCGTAACTATATTAAATTGAACACAAGCACAAATATACCACTGAAACCTTGCGCGTCATCGTTTCATAAAATTCGACTTTATTTTAGAAACGAAATTTTTCAACACAGTGTGCTGTTTTGTTGACTGCATTCTACACACATTCATACGAGCAAATATATAGTTACAAATATGTACGTTTTTTTTAGACAACTGGCCATTTAACTTTTTATTGTGCACTCTCCATTGGTAAAATAATATAATTTAATCGGATGCGCTGACAATTTATACTTTTCTTTGTCGTTAAGTTGATTGTGAAGCATTATATATAATATTGTACATTTGCACTTGCGAAAAGTAGTAGACAAACAATCACGACGCGACTCCACGTCAATCCTTCGGTTTTGTCTCGACAATTTTAACAACTAATTTGGCAAGTGTGACTGCCAAACCCACTTTAAAAACGACTACTTTTTGTATAGCAAATCTAGTAACATTTTCATACAGCTTATCAGTATTTTTCATTCCGAAATACAGTCACACCTATTTTTTGGTTTGATTATCGAATAGTGGGCGATGTCAATAGCATTTGTTTCCAGGCTTTATAAAGCATGATGAAATATTTTTATTTTAAAAATGTAAGCTACTTATTCTTATTAATATATTTCATATACTTTCTAGCATTAAAGTTGTCATCCACTTCATCCATAATTTTTACTTTTTTTCGAGGCTTTCGAGCTTCTAGGCGCGATTTACGCTCAAAGTCGGATAATGTGTTTAGATCCAAGGGGAGCTGATTTAAAATTTTCAAAAGAATTAGTTTGTCAAATAATAAGGATCATATTGTGTTATATAATTACTTTTATTATTTTGCGTGGCTCGTGATATCGAATGTTTATTGTGGAACCGTCAGAGTGCACAACAACGGTTGGATAAACGCGACAATAAACAGAACGATGTAATCGTGTTACTGATGCTGTGGTCGAAGACAAGGCACGCGTCTGTTGTAATCCTTGCATTAAAGTCTTCAGCATTTTAATAAAATTTACGCAATTTTTACGTTAAACAAATTAGCAGCACTCCGTTTTAACATGTGTCTGCACAGTGTGACCTAAAGTTGAAAGCAGAACGTAAAAGATTTAAAAAATACCATAAAAATCCAACGATTTACGACAAAAAAGATTCGATTGGTTATATTCGTCTGATTCGATATTATTTGTTTCACCGAAGTAAGTGCTGTGAAAAATCCTATGTAAGAAAAGAAATTACTTTATTTTATAAAATTTATTTTAAACTTTTTATTGTATTCCTTTATAAGTGTGAAAAAGCGCCACAGTTGCGCAAAATAAACGGTGTAAACCGATTAATTATATTTTCGTTGGTTTCTGCTGCCATATAATTACATAACTAGAAGTACTGCAGAACATTCTATTCATTAGCTTAAAAACATCATAAATTTTAGAAAAATAAAATTAAATGTCATATATAACTGAAAATTACAACAATTTTCCGGTATCGAATTTAAAATCGAATTCCAACCAAGTTTAAATATCTATGCTTTGCTTTTCAGTATTGGACTTGATAATGGCAGCCCGACGCATCGCTCAATCTTCAATCAATTGGTCTGCTCTTGCCGAACGTGTGCCGGCAAATCAAAAGAGTAGCTTCGGTGCTTTCAAGACAAAATCCGACATATATGTGCGTGCCGTCATGTCTAATCCAGAGAGTCCACCAAAAATCGATTGGGCATACTACAAGCGCTTGATACCCGTCGCAGGGCTTGTCGATAGTTTCCAGAAACAATACGATGCCTTGTCGGTGCCCTACCCACAGGACAATGTATCAAAGCAGGTTGATAGTGAAATCCAGGCATCGGAGTGCGATATTTCCGAATACAAGAAGGCCTCTGAGCAGCGAATTCAGAATTACCAGAAAGAAATCGCTCATTTGAAGGCTTTGCTGCCATACGACCAAATGACAATGGAGGATTATCGTGATGCATTCCCTGACAGTGCTTTGGATCCGATCAACAAGCCAACTTTCTGGCCTCATACCCCAGAAGAGCAAGTTGGCTATAAATCCAAGGAACAACAGGAAGCTGAAGCACACGGACATCACTAAATGCGATGCGCAATTTTTTCTGCTTTAATAAAAATGTTTTCATAATTAAAATATAAACATTATATTAACATGAGGAGAAATTAAAATGTTTTAAAATGAAATTAAAATGTAGAATTTGAAACGAGTTGGCAGTTTGTTAATTGTTGCGTTTCCATACATGGGACGGATCTATCGGGAGGCTATATGGATTTAGTGTTTGAGGATTGCAATTGTAAACTACAATTTTTAATAGATAAGTAACGTTACATACGCTAACTTCAATTACGAACAAAAAGTGATAATGCGATTATGTAAACTTCACAGTATTGCAATATCGCGATACATTTATATCGGTTAGGCCATCTCTAAAATACTTCGGAACAAAGAAGAAATAACATTAATATCGTTTAAGATTCTATTCAAGCGATTTCAAACCTTTTAACAGATAAAAAATTAATTTGAAGTCTGACTAGCTTTATTTTTAAGCAAGGCAAAAAATCAGCTCAATAAAATTTGCCACAAATTCCTTTAGTTAATTTAATTCGGTTTATTTTAATTGCAAAACATAAGCATAGCGGAACTAGCTGTGCGATAATGGTTCGTTTGTTGAATAGTGTGCTGTCCGATCGAACTTAGCCGAAACATCAAATTGTTTCAGCTGAAACACAATTATGCATAATTAATTGCTAAGTAAAAACAATATAAAAGCAATAAAGTTAAGTGACCTAGGACGGGTGTGTTGCATGAACTATTTAACAATTTTGCTGTGCAATCGAAAACCGACGATGCTCTCGCGCCGGAGCAAGGATAAATCGCAGGCACATAAGGAGGGCGTAGTGGGAAAGTATGTCAAGAAGGACACACCGCCGGAGATACCGGTGATCAATGTGTGGACTTCCTATTCAGATCAACATCAACGTTCAAAAAAAAAGTCCCTACAACGGTGTGCCAGTACATCGCCCAGCTGTGAGTTTAAGCCGCGAAGTTCAAGCTCCAGTCGCAATACGTACTCTTGCACCGATGTTCAGCCTGACTACTATCACGCACGTAGAGCGCAAAGCCAGTTGCCGCTTAACAATATGCATTCACATCCGGCATCGGCTAGCGTGCCATTTCGAGATGGTAGTCACCAGCTAAGCCAAGGAAACAATAACTATGTAAACATTGAGCAAATGGATCGTATGCGGCGTCAGCAGTCGTCTCCGCTGCTACAAATTCCAACAAGAACCTTCCAGAGAAGTTTTTCTACGCAAAATCACTCGCAACTGCGTGGCGGGACTACCAGCTACGATGCAGATCAGGGGCTTAACGCATCGTATGCAAACCTGATGCATATGCAGCGTCCTCCGCCGTCACCTGCGCAGTTTGGTTTGCAGCAACAGCACGTTCAACAGCATCACCCACATCAACAAGCTTCAACTACGTTTGGATCGGTGATACGGTTTGAACCTTCGACTATATCAACAAAAGATCATCAATCTCGATATGCTCAAACAAGGTAATTGATTATGATGTTGTCCCAATTTCATTTTAGTTTTAATTTTATATGCACTTATTTCAGATCACCACTGGGACATCATCATCAACATCAGCAACCACAATTAGCTCATATGGTTAGCAGTTATTCTAGCGATTCTTATCCAATATATGAAAATCCGTATCGCGTCTCCTCCATGCGTGTTACACAATCCCACCGCTCAGAATCCCCCATTTACAGCAATACAACAGCGTCATCGGCAAGTCTTACTCCTCAGCATCATCACCATTTACCAGTACCATCTACTAGTTCGTTGAGTGTTAGTGGTCGAGGGGGTAGCTCGGGCAGTGTCCGGGCCCCTTCTACCTCAATTCAGTCTCTCTATGCGCCAACTCTCACACCACCTGCATCCAGTAATTCAATTGCTGGTGATACCAACGGTAACGGAGTTTTGCAAAAGGTTTCCTCACAGCAGTCACTTAATGAAAGCGAGGAATTGCCGCTTCCACCGGGGTGGGCCACGCAGTACACGCTACACGGTCGAAAATACTACATTGATCATAATGCGCACACAACGCATTGGAATCATCCACTAGAACGCGAAGGTTTGCCAGTTGGATGGCGTCGTGTTGTCTCAAAACTGCATGGCACCTACTATGAAAATCAGTATACCGGCCAATGCCAGCGACAGCACCCATGTCTTACATCCTACTACGTTTATACCACGTCAGCAGAACCTCCTAAAACAATACGTCCGGAGGCTCCATTGTATTCTCCGCCTTTGCATACACATAACGCATTGGTACCAGCCAACCCCTATTTGCTTGAGGAGATACCAAAATGGTTGGCTGTCTATTCTGAGGCGGACTCCTCTAACGATCATCTATTGCAGTTTAATATGTTTAGTCTGCCTGAGTTAGAAGGCTTTGATAGCATGTTGGTTCGTCTTTTTAAGCAAGAGTTGGGCACAATTGTTGGTTTTTATGAGCGCTATCGGTAAGTAATTCCGGTTTCTGCTGTAAGTCGACTTTTAACATTGTTGTTATTTTTTACAGACGCGCTTTAATCCTTGAAAAGAATCGACGCGCAGCTCACAACAAATTGCAATGATTTCTTTTAATCTTATTATACTTTGCCTTTGCGTATGCACGAAGCCGCCGCATACTAACTCTTCAAGTACGCGATTTGTATTACCCTGAGTTCGATATGAATTTGTATTATTCGGGGTATTAATAATTTATTTAAATTATAATTTTTTTGTTTTGTTATAGTGTCAGTTTTCAAACTGTGATATAATTTCAATGCAAGAAAATGAAAATTTTATTATTTGTATAAGCAAATGTCGCATATCTTTTATTTAAACATTGAAAAATAAGTTAAAAATCGTATATATTCAGCGTTTTACAGACATTATAATCTTACGTTACCTGTCCCTTCATTTACTGTTAGTTGCGGCTTTTATATGCATATTAAACTACTATCTTAACTCCGTTTCAATGTGTACAGTATTTGTTTGAAAATAATTTCATTACGGAGTATTGATATTGGCATTAAAGGTGCAGGAACTATTTAAATAAACAACTCCACAGTTTTAATAATTAAAAACAATTTGAGGTAAGCCTATTTAATCTATATATATGGAAATGTGAATAAAGATTGCTTACAAATATATCATATTTGGCTACATTTCGAACTGTGAATCCAAGAGCGCGTTTTTCAAATTAAACGTGTGACGAGACGCTGAACTAACTTTTGTACAATCTAGCCCTTAATTCAAATTGTTATTCAGTGGAACACATGCTTATAAGAATAAAATGCTTTCAATCCGACCTCTGACGACAATACGTAGGTTAGCGTATACCGGCTTTTTCTTAATGTAAATAATTATTGAAATCGAAGTACTATTTCAATTCACGATATTCGACTCAATTCAACTATGAAGTGCAAAAACAAAAGCAACAATCGTCTTACGATAGAGCTGTTGAAGCGCGCCGAGCAGCAGCGAACTTCGTTTATAAGTATTGGCGCTGTACATTGTGCCTCAGTATCTTGACAGTCGTGCCGTTGTTACTATCGTTGAACATATTTAAGCTTCTGATTGGTCAATTTATTATTAAACACGTCGATATATTGTTACAAGAAATGAATTTATAGGCATTTAGAACAAGACTTATATAACTATCATAGGGTAAGATCAGAACAAAAAACATTAAACCACAATCTCTCCTAAGTTCTATGGCATTTATATTGTTCACAATTTAGCAGTGATGTCCAATTCAAAAGCTTTTAAGTGAAAGTTCTAATCCGGCTGCAAAAGACTCTTTTTTTTATAAATTAGTTTTATGTGGTGAATAATTTATCGTTTATTTATACAATTGACTAAGTCAGCAAATGTTGATATGTGGGTAAACATGAACTTCCACACATACAACTTACAAATGCAAGCTAGTGTTTTTATTTTCATTCGAATATACAAACAAGTGTAAAGAGTAGGATTTAAAAGAATGCATTTATATTTCAGCTTGACCAGTTTTCGGGCAATTCCCATTTAAAATACATATAATTTTGCGAAGTGTGTTGTACTTCAGATATTTTTTATACCAGCAACTTATTTATCGTCGTCTGAATTGCCCAATTTATAGTAATAAGAATCTATTAATAAGGCAAAAAACATTGTGACAAGTCGATTAGCGTTATCACTGTAGTGATAAGCAGTATTTCAGGATGTTGTATACTACTTTACACAATTGTTGCAATGTCATCCGTTACTCTATAAAAACATACCTGCATGAGTGTCTAAAAAGCTCATTATTTATTTTAAAGAGGCAAGAGGCTATAGTCACGGCGGCTTGATTTGTAGAACCTCTGCTTTACGACTTTCTGTGCTTGAAAAAGCGGATTGATATTTTTGTATACCACAGCCTTTAAATAGTACTGATATATATACAGATGGTTGTACGTATGTATATAACTTGTTGTAGAAGATCGTTAGTGGGGCTTGTGCGTGTAAAAAGCTCGATTTGATTGTAAGTTGTGAACGGAACAAAACAGGTGGCGGTCATATTAATAAATTACAATTGGTATACAGGTATTTTGACCGAATAATTGAAAAAAATCTAATATTAGGATATGGCTTTAACATTTACATTAACAGTTATTCCAATTCATTCTTGTTCAATAACTTTTAACTTTTTTTATTAAAATTGCGTGTTTGCACTTTGTACATGCATGCTCATAATTGATTGCCTGGCCATTTTACCCCGATCTCTTATTCTTCCAATCAACATGATAGATATATCCGCGAAATGCACTTGAATACAAACAATTGAACATACATAAGTTCGGAGTTTCACAGAAATCAATCTGGCTCTATTTTTGTATAAAGAACTTGTACTTAAACTGAAGAGAATGTACGCCATATATGCTCATAAGGTTATATTTGATCTTGATTTACGCAGCTAAGTTCTTTTGTACTTGTATACGTGCATGCGCATTTACAACATAAAAGCAGATTCTGATGTTCATATGTTCCGACATAAATATATTCGTTGTTTCTGTTGTATGGAGGTATGAAACGCTATTTAGATAAGCACACTCTCTCTATCTTTTGATAAATATAATAACTAAACTAATTACAGTTCTGAATTTCAAAACATATATAGCTTGCATATCTTTTGTTTAAAAAATTTAACGAATAATAATATTTAGGATACTTTTTTTCGTAGGTAAAGCACACCAAAAAAAATATATATAAAATGGTACTGCGCAGGGATTATTTACTGCACGCAATTTTCGTTTTATTGACCAGTAAGATTTAAAAATAAATTTTATACTATGTTGTGGTAACATTAATGTTTATTAATTAGTTGCATTCGAAAGCGCACAAGCAACAAATGGCTTAATAGTAAATACTCATGACTTGACGGTTTTGGTGAATTCCAATAAAAGTTTTGTGATATTTGCAAGGTGGGTACAAATATAGATTATAATTTAGATACAATTACCAATACAATAAAAAACCGTCAACAGCAACCTTGAAGAAGTTGTGAATGTGACGTTGACCAAGCAACATGATAAGTACGTGGGCTTGCATCCCGATTCCTTTGTGTGCCAAGCCGGCTTATTAAGCAATCAAACCATAATTGTAACCGGCCGAGAGGCCGGTCATGTGGAAATAACTGCACAGAGCAATTCCAGTAACAGTTTGATGTAAGTAAAACTTTTTATCATTTGTCTGTTATTTATATGTATATTGACTTTTTCAGCACTGATGCCCTTTTTGTACGTATTGTCGTGGCTAAGTCTGAAGCGATTGTTTATACTTCGCTTGTTTTTGGGTGGATTTATTTTGTGGCATGGTCAATTTCATTTTATCCTCAAATATGGATTAATTACCGCCGAAAATCGGTCGAGGGATTAAATTTTGATTTTGTAACTCTTAATATTGTTGGATTTACGTTGTATAGCATGTTCAACTGTGGACTTTACTTTGTCGAAAGATTACAGAAAGAATACGTACATCGGCACCCACATGGCGTTAATCCTGTTATGTTAAACGATGTTGTCTTTTCATTGCACGCTATGTTTGCAACAAGTCTGACTATTGGACAGTGTTTTATATATGAGGTAAATAATAATTAATCGTATCAACTTATAAGATGATCCAAGATTTGTTTTACAAGCGGGGACAACAACGTGTCTCAAAAACCGCCTATGGTCTGTTAATAGTGTTTGCACTGGTCGTGATCATATCAGCAGGCTTGGCTGGAGGTTCAGTAATACATTGGCTGGATTTCCTATATTACTGCAGGTAACTAACATACAATTTAGAATTAATTATGAATTTTATATTAATTAGCTATTCAGCTATATTAAGTTGACGATTACAATTATAAAGTATATACCACAAGCCTTAATGAACTATAAAAGGAAAAGCACCGTGGGATGGTATGTATAAAAAAGGGTATACCCAAGATACATGTTGCCTATAGAAAAACTTTTTAGGAGTATAGGTAATATTTTGTTGGATTTTACTGGCGGTACCTTGAGTATGCTACAAATGCTATTAAACGCACATAATTACAGTAAGTTATTTGGAGCAGTATTATGTCAACAAATATATATATAGCTCGTTTTTGTAATTTATTTGCAGACGATTGGGTTTCAATTTTCGGTGATCCGACAAAATTTGGTCTTGGTTTGTTCTCTGTGCTGTTTGACATATTTTTTATGCTCCAACATTATGTGTTTTACAGGTATTTCACTTATTCATATGTCATTGCCGAGTAAACCATGAAAGAAAATTAAAAGCATAAGTTTTGTTAAATTGGTTTTACTGCAGCTATCTATTGAATTTTCAATGTCATAAAAATTTAAGTTTTGCTTTAGTAATTGAGTTCCTTTTTTTCCGGTTTTCACAGAAGAGAAAAAACTTCTACAGTTTCTGACCTCACGACCGTCACTGAAGCGCAAAGTGATGTTAAAGAAGGACCAACTGAAAAATAGAGTAACAGTATATTGTTTACTTAAATAGGTTTAGTTTCATTTAAAATATGTTTATTTATTATATTTCTTTAATGACTTCATCTTGTGTCAATAGCTGTGGCTATAAATACAATATAAACATACAAATTTATATAAATATATATTTAAATAAAATTGAATATAAATATTTTTCAACAAAATTGTATTCTATTTATTTGATTGTTTTAATAAATATTTTATTTATATAGAAAATGGCTGCAAGAAGTTAGAATGTTAGTTTTCCAAGGTCTCCTGACAAGAAAATACTCATTATTTTGTAGAGTACGGAATACGGAATGCATCTGATCTAAATGCGAACTTATCGACAACAGCTGTTGTCGATATACCAGATGTTTATTTTACCACACTCCGACATTCGAAATGGAAAGAAGAAATCACTTTGAAGTTTTTGAGTGTTAATATTTATTTACTTTGAAAACAATACCTATTTATGTTTTTGTATTATTTGTGAGCAAACATTCAATATATACATTAAGCTACCAATGTCTTGGGAGAAAAAAAGGTATTATCATATGATCGCTGCCCACGAATGTATTGTTCATGCTGATACGCAAGGTGCGATAAAAATCTAATTTGCACTCTTACATTAGTTACATTTTAATATATAAATATATATTTATTTAATCAACCGAACATATGTATGCATTTATTTATTAACAATGCTATATTAAAAATATTCTCCCATTTTAGGATCAACACCGATATCGTGGAGGAGAAGGAGAGTTTTGATGCCTCTGTCTCAGCATCGCAGGAAAACTCTATCGTTGAACATGTTACAGATGATATGTAAGTAAAGGTGCTCGACAGTTTAATGTTTTGTATTATACAAATAAACAGACATGCAGGAATGTGTTTGCATATATAAAAATATTGTATGTCCGACTAAATTAATATTTGTGTGAATATATAACAAAAACTCTTTAAGGCATGTGCGTTTTTGATGGAGTCGTAGTAGGGTAACTTAGGTCATTTTGTATTTACTGTGCTGTGTTATATTTATCCATTTTAATCCATGTAAAAATGTTAATATATTTGCAGGCCAATGGAGCCAATGGCTTTTTTACAAGGCCTTAACGTAAGTATAAATGACAAAAATATATAACTTGTTAACTGAATAACTGATTACTATTATCTTGCAGTCCGGAAACTTGATGCAATTTAGTCAGGTAACACGTGTGCACATAATAACACTTTCTATGTCTACTTAAAACGCTGTGAGAGATCTGATTGGACAAGTATAAGCGAAAAACTAGCTACTGTAGAAAGCACACTAGTAATAAGCGAAATGTCAATCTCAAACAGACCCATTGGCTTTATTTTGTATTTTATGGTAATAATTTGCAGTGAGAATTCGTGAACAGATTGTTGAAAGCGCCAATCTGCCTGGTGTAATTTTATTTGTTGTAATACGATTCCAGTCGTTTTAGCTGCGACCAAAATGTCGTTACTCACGTACGTCAGCAAGGCTACTTCCAAAATAGATATGGTCAGGAACACTGAATTGATGAGTGCACCAAACGCATCGTACCCTTCGCTTCGAATAAAAGACTCAGCTATAGCGTAATACTGATTAAAAAATCCAACAGTAATGCCAAGCAGATGACAAATCAGTGAAAGGACTATTGACAGCGACATTAAGGCCATGTACTTTGTAGCTTGATCGCATATAATATTGTATTTCTCCGCCAGTACGTTAAGCTCATCAGCTAATACACAATATTGTTTTGTGCAATAGTACTTCGAGTGAATTTGTTTTTTGATATCTTTCTGGATCAAGTTTACTTGCTGAACTTGAATTTTTAGCCTTTCGTTTAAAGTTTCCATAATATTCTTCGCTATTATCATGGCACCAAAATAGCAATTGTTTAAAAAATTGGAAATTATCATTGGAAACAATTTATAGAGTGACCACATCCAGTGAAGTTCTGGTTGATTTCGTTTTTGCTCCAACACCAAAGCTACCTCTATTACGAGCGGAAATCCAATCACTTTAATTAGTGCCAAAACGACTGACTTCTTTATAATGGAGCTGTCAATATGGAGTTCATTTAACGTTTTGAAGAGGGGAACCTTGCTCATCATCCTGGCCACCTCTTTGCTCATTATCATTTGAGTAATAAAATTTATAATAGCCACAGTTATGTTCATATAACTGTATAACTTGACTGCGTCCCGTAAATTAAGTTGTGCCTTCGTATAGTCTAGGTACATTTGATGAACGTAAATACTTGTAAAGAAAGTGGTTACGAGAATGGCATATGTTAAATATATTTTTGAGAAGACGAAACGATGTCGTCCATTTGAAGTGTATCGTATGGCAAAGAGTCCGAAAAATGTTAACATAAATATTAAAGTTACTAGCAAAATATAAACTAGCTTGGCTTTTCCGTGAATGCGATTACGTGATATGCGGATTCCAAATAAGCCCATTGTAAAGAAAAGCTGTTTGCTGACTGACAACATTTTGTGCATTTAATTCATATTTAATTGTTTTCTTACCAAGTAAATATTATCTTGATGGCTCATCTAAGCCCGCAAGACATCAATATTAATTAGTAATCGACCAATGCTTGACATATGTATCCTTATCATTGCTGAGCGAATACCATTAATAAAAGGGTGACAGCGGATATTAATGGGAATAAATAGAGTGTTACACGCTTCAAATAAAAATCAACAAAATATGTTGATTTTTATGCCTATAAAGACATATACTGCACCTACTTCTAAGTTTAATTTACACATTAATTACGGTTCATAAAATCTCTTAAGGTAGGTATTAATTAAAAGAGTGCATTTTCAATTATGTTTAATATATTTTTTTCATTTTTACAGCGCAAACAATTTTATTTATTTACTCATTTTTTAATTTTATTTATTTAAGCAATCCATATTGCGTGAAATGATGCTACAAGATATTAAGACACAGATTAATTCTTTACCTAAGTTGGAAAATCATAACAATGGTGACTGTAATTTTGGCATGGTTCTCGAGGAGCCACCAAAGTCTCACTGGATGTTTTCAATGCCTTTGAACAAGCTGTATATACGCATGAATAAGACTTTTAATATCGATGTAAAATTTAAAGCAAAAATGCCTATTCAGCCTCTGAATTTGCGAGCGTTTCTCTGCTTTGTTAAGGATGTTAGTGGGCCTGTGCTGCGTTGTCAGAATCACTTGAGCACAGATCCCAGTAAGTAAACATTACCTAAACGAAATATATTTTCTTAACGCTTGTATACACTTATAGTAAGAAAAAATCAGAGTATGCGTGAAAGCTTACTGCGCTGTGAGAATCCTAACACTTCTTATTGCGGAACATCTCAAGGGAAAAGCATTGCGGAGAGATACTCCGTGCTTGTGCCTTTAAATATGAGCCGTGCCAGCCACCAAAATGATGGGTTTGCACGACAAACACTCGCCTTCAGTTTCGCTTGTCAAAATTCGTGCTTTGGTCGCAAAGAAACATGTTTGGTGTTTTGCCTGGAAAACATAAAGTATGAAATTTAACTGTTTTGATATTGTTAATCCATCTATTTTTTCTTACAAGTGGTGATATTCTTGGTCAGCAAGTGCTATATCTGAAAATTTGCACGTGCCCGAAACGCGATCGTAATCAAGACGAACGCCACCTTAACAGTAATAAAAGCAAATTACATTCTGGAGCATCAGAAGATGAAGAAGTTGACACTAATTTCAAAAAGAAACGACGTCGCACTTTGCAGAACGAAGTTAAAGAGGAGAACGAAAGCAATGATTGCTCTGATGTGCAACATTTCCCCGCCGATTGGGAAGTCTCCCGTTCATTAGATGGCGAGTACCGTCTTGTTATACATTGCGCAAGAAAGGATATGCTACTAGAAAGTATTGAGGGTATTATTGAGAAGACGGCTGTGGCAATTTTACGAAACCCACATAATTCCAAACTACGCCACCATGCAAACCATTTGTTGAATTTAAAAAGTAAGTTTTATTTGGGTTTATAAATTATTCGTAAAATTTTCAATATTATTTGATTACAGAATGTGCACTTAAATTATCTTAAGTTTCAATGGAGTATATTCAACAAGTTTTTGTAAAAAAATATATTTATATGTTATATAAATTAAAATAAACTATATCCGAAAGATACTGGTAATAAATAGATTAGAACCTATATTGATCAACATCATTATTTATTTATTTAATTTTTTTATTTATATATTTTCTTTTGGTAACATATTTATATATATATTTCAACGCACCGCAATGCAATTTTGTTTATCTTTGCTTAAAACGTCTAGCAGTGCGCTACATTTTCGTTCTGTCTGAAAACACATGTGAGAAAAGGCAATGATCAAAAAACAGATGTTAGAGTTACTTGCCACATGCACTTTTTTATCAACAAAAATAGAATGCTTAACTTTTATCTACTCTATGTTTTAGTCAGTTGATATTGAACAGTGTTAACTAACTAATCTGGCGATATTATAATTTTTTCAGCTTTCTCTCTCGAGAGCTTCCATGAAATGCTCGCAAACCGGCTTGGAATAACAAATATAGAGTGACTTCAAGAATGCTCAAAAGTTTCACTCAAAACTTAAGCGTTATTAAAATACCGCGTGCATATGAAATGGTTGAAAGAAGAAAGTAAGGTATGGGATTACTTACTATTTAGGTTTATTTAGAATTTACTATCTTAGACCGTGACAACAACGTTTACAGCCTTGTCATCCCAATAAATATACTTGAGGCTATTATACCCGAAGATTTTAAATTTGTATTGTATGCTACTGTGTGCCATACCCAGTTTTTACAAAAATACCAGGGTAATTTGGAGTTGACCACTGGTAGTTCATGTATACTTGGTTTTCGTAATTTGTTAAGGTGCCAACCTTATTTTGCTGAGGTCTGTATACTTCTGTATGTCTACTGCTTTACAGTCAATTTAAGACACCAGGTGAAACTGTCTACATAGGCGTATTCTATTGTTAGCCATTGAATTTCACTCAAAACCCAAGCACCCATACCACTGCCATTGGAAGTAATGGGAGAGGTGTGTCGACAACAAAAGTAACGATTGCTACTCATATTTTGCAGTCGGCTGATACAAAACCAGATAGCTCGACGACAACGATACAAGTTGGCAGAGAGCGATCTCCAGTTCGTTTAGAAAGAGTACGACAAGCTGTGCACAATTTAGTTTTGCTTGGTATTGGGTGGTTAACGCACGTGCGATTTTTATTACGGAAACGGCTTTTGAAAAGAAAAATAAAAGAAAAAATTAAAGCACTGCTACTTTTTTTTAATTTCGAGAAGTGTCGCTGTTGCAGCGGTGTTTTAAGGCAATTGTCTTAAAATGGTGGAAACAGCTACAACAACAACAATTACGCGAACGACGTCTACTGCTCCGTCGAGCAACATTGTGCCAGCGACCACGCCCACTGCAGTGTCAGCTCATCGCAACGATGAGACAACACGCAGCATTTATAATTTAAAAATTATTGTCTTTCTATTAATACTGCCGTTTGTGTTATTTGCTGTGTTTCTTAAACACTTGTTGGACTACCTTTTTGCTATGGGGCTTAAAGAAAAGGACGTGAGCGGAAAGGTGGCGGTGGTAAGATTAGGATCCTTTTTACGTATAGTAAATTCAAATTATGTTGATTATTGCCAAACGTTTTTGCTTATTCGCAATTTATACTAATACTTTAGTAAATACCCACATCTTTAAGAGTATCATCACACACAGTTTGCTTTTCTTTAGTTTTTTTTTAAATTGTCCACCGTTGGGTGTGGTTCGATATCGTCGCATAGCATTTTATTTGTGAATGAAATATATACAACACTCTTTTCTAAAACAGTCATCAGTTTATAAATGCTGTCTCCCCCTGTTTGGATTCTAACATGAGTAAAGAAGTAAAATTAAAATGGATCACAAAAACACTGTGTTTTGTATACATATGTATATGTATGTACAGAGTTAAGTACTTAAATCAATTTCAGAGGTCAATTAACAGTTACGGTAATGTTATAACTATTGCTATATGTATGTATATACAAATATGGAAAAGCTATAAATTAAGAAGTAACGCACGTAGTGTTGGAAAGGTGTTCATTAAAATTCCATTCAAATGCTTTAGTAAGTCGGACATAGTACATATATGCATGCGTCATTAAAGCGCAGTTTGTTTTATATAATGCTTAACGCTTAAACAGAAACTCGCATTTTTGCAATCACAAACACAAATGCGCAACAAACAGGTTTGTTTGTTGTTAAGAAGATAACTTCACTTTTGTTTTCTTATTTTTATTTAACAATTGATGATGATGATAGTACAGCTTCGCAATGTTTCGGTGAAAAAGTAAACAGTTAATCTTAATATAAAGATAACAAAGGTAAATATTAAATAAAGATAAAGACTTTAAACGTTTTGCTTCTATATTATGGTTTAAGCATTATTATTATTATATATTGTTAGAATTATATGTTAGAATTAGGAGGCATGCTGGCATACGCCATGAGTACGTCACTTCAATTTAATTACGGACAAGGGTCACTCAATTATTGTAAATACACGGCCTATTTAAGTCCAACAAAACCAGATAATTCATATGTACATATGCTAGTAAGTAGCTCATTGTTTGCAAGCAAAGCCAATTAATTTGCGAATGAGAACGTGTGCTCAGTTGAATAAGATACATACTACATTACTTACATAAATTAATTGAGTTCGCATTTTTAAGGTGACAGGCGGTGGTAGTGGCTTGGGTCGCGAAATTTGTTTGGAACTGGCAAAAAGGGGTTGTAAGTTAGCTGTCGTGGATGTAAATTCTAAGGGCTGTTACGAAACAGTGGAGCTGCTATCAAAAATTCCACGTTGCACAGCTAAGGCTTATAAGGTAAGCAATATTGGAAAGTGATATTATAATATAACTTATTTGTTGCTTTGTGTTATAGAATGATGTTTCCTCGCCACGCGAACTTCAGTTGATGGCTGTTAAAGTGGAAAAAGAGCTGGGTCCCGTCGATATTTTAGTTAACAATGCTTCCCTTATGCCAATGACATCGACACCACATCTTAAAAGCGACGAAATCGAAACCATCTTGCAGCTAAACCTCGGCTCTTATATTATGGTATGTGTTTGACCTTTAAAGTTTGTTAACTACCTTAATATTATGCTAAGTCTAGACAACAAAAGAGTTTTTACCAAAGATGATTACACGAAAATCAGGACACCTGGTCGCAATCAACGCATTGGCAGGTCAGTGATATTACTAAAACGGAAAAAGATTTTGTATATTTAAATTCTATTTCTTATATATAGGACTCGTACCTTTACCTGGCGCAGGGATATATACGGCAACAAAGTATGGTGTTATGGGCTTTATGGAAGCGCTACGTGCAGAGTTGCGCCTCTCGGATTGTGATTATGTGCGTACAACAATCGCTAATGCTTACTTTATGAGGACCAGTGGAGATTTGCCTCTGCTAAGCGATGCGGGGTAAGCTGGTAGTATGTCTTGATTCAGGAAAACTGTATGTTTAGTTAAATGTTTTGTAGAATATCCAAAAGCTATCCCGGCCTCTCGACACCATATGTAGCAGAAAAAATTGTTAAAGGCGTTCTTTTAAATGAGCGCATGATCTACGTGCCCAAAATATTTGCGCTTAGCGTATGGCTTCTTAGGTAAAGTTAACTTTATTAAAACTCATCTTATTTGTATTTAATTTAAATTTTTGCGCTTGTTTCTAGATTGTTGCCCATTAAATGGCAGGATTATGTGCTACTACGATTCTATCACTTCGACGTACGCAGCGCACATTTGTTTTATTGGAAATAATCAAATAACGTATTAAGTTTTATTGCACTGAAGTAACTAATTTAATTTTTATTTACTAATTTAGTTCTGCCTAAAAAACATATATTATAGGAAAACTTTTACTTGTAACATTTATTTATATATACCAAAATTCAATAATTTTGTTGTGTTTATATTTTCTATACGTCGTACTTCAACAAAGTTAGTACCTATAAGCATAAAGTCTGATTTCTGATTGGAACTAATCCTTCTATAAATATCATTTAAAAAGCGAACTACTGTCAAAGTCAGCTACCTGTATGCCCTCTGAATGATTATTTTGAGACATAACAGGTTTTCAAAAAAGTCCAAATTTTAATAGACACACGTTTTTTATACCACAAAGGCTGGTGTTACTGTACATAGCAAAATAAACCGCATCTCCGAAATGAATTATAATTTTGGTAATGACATTTGGTACAGCTAGTAAGACCCCCAGTACCTGACGACATAAATATGTACATAAACATGTACAAAGGCATATACATATATACATAACGCACACGTTCCTGTCACCGCTTTCCTCCAACCCTTGGATCATACATTGCGCAGGCGTAGCAGTGTTCCATAAATAAAACGATCTAATTACTTGTGTGCTAGGGTTACAGTTTCAGCTGATTTGCCGATCAGGGGCATGCATGTAAAGCCGTCGAGTGTTTTATAGCTGCATTATGTGCTCTTGCCCCCGCGTGGTTGTCTGTTCATAACATCAATTTCTTGCATCGTCTATGTTAATTTTGTATATAGGAATATCCATACATTTTTTAATTGCGCTGCTTCTGAATTTTGTTTACGGTTTTGGTAGTGGTTGTCATATTCCCCAACTTGTTTTCCTGTTAAACTCTTGCTACAGAGCATTTTGCCCTCCTCGAATAGCTAAAAGCCTCTCATCCCATGCGCACCGCAGCACTTTTACGTGAGGCTAGAGGTTGTTTGTGTGTCGCTCCATGTGGTCTAGCGTTCATCTCAGGGTAGTTAGACCGTCTTTGATGTTTTCTTCGTTTTGCTACAAAGAACCAATAACAGCATTAATTTATATGCAGTGTTCCCTTAAATTGAGAAAAATATATTCAAAAATTGCAAATAAACGAAACATAATAGGAAAATGAAATATTAAATGTATATATTAAATATATATATAAACAGTCAAACTTCCGTATAGCGAAGTTTAAGGGACCAAAAAAACATCGTTATATAAGAAAATTCGTAATATAGAATAATTTTATAATATATGGCATTCTTAAAAAAATTCGTAATAAAGAAAACTTCGTAATACCAAAGCTCGTAATAGAGAAGTTTCACTGTATATTTTTAATAGCTAATTTATTGCTTAATATATTTAAATATGGGTTTATTGTGCAGTTAAAAAAAATAGTTTATCTCGTTTACAACCAAATGTTACTATGCAGGTGTAGCATATAATAAAGATACACAAGTGGCATACAATTATTAAAAAATGCTTGCTTCACTAGATTTTTCTATTGTTGAAAAATATTTCCCGTTCCAATTGTAATATTTATGTACACTTGTCACACTGTCAACTTAAAATAGAATATTTATGATCTTTTTATGCGACCATCGATGTATATGCTTTGTGAAGTCGAAAAGTGCGTGCTAAAAATAGGCTAAAAGTATGTAGCAAGGCAGCCGATGTTAAAATCAATTTTGACCCCATACTGCGGTTGCAGAATTTATATGAATGCATACAAGTTTTAATTATATTTAAGACAAGGTGGTACAAGATTTAAAAAAAAAATAAAGTCTTAGAGGCTCTGAAAGATTTGGTAAATAAAACATCTGCGATCGCTTTAGTCAGGAATAGTCAGTTAAAATATATCCTGTATTCAGTTAGAGTTACCATAACGTTCACATTTCCTTTTGTATATATAAAAAAGATGGACATCCGTTATACTTTTTTTCTTTTGATTATTTTACTTAATAATTAAAAAATAATTTTTTTTTATTATCCTTTGAACCGCGTAAAAACATATTGCATCTATTTCGTTTATGTCTAAGCCAAAGAAAACAAATGCAAACTTAAACCTCAGCTAAACAAATAAACTGAACAGGAGCTAACAGGACGCAGCTGTGTTTCAAATATCCTTCAAACAAGCCACACATTTCAAACTGTTTAATTATGACGTGCAACTGTCAGCTCAAGTATCATTGCTGCGTGAGAAAATGTTATCCTGTACCTAAAGGGACACATTGCTATATGAAAACTGTAAGTGTGCTGCAGTAGCATATGTTTATCCAGCTACCAAATAGCTGCTGTTGTCTGTTTTGGTATCGGTATCAGATTACTAAGTAGTTGTTGTTTTTTTACTTGTTGTCCTGTCGATTATGCACCTAGCTAATTTACTTACGTTTGGCTTTGGTTTATAATTATTTCAGATTTTTTCCAGAAGTAAACCTAGGTCATATTTTCAGAGTTGCGATGTGTGAGAAAATAATATTTCACAGGACTTTATAATTATATCTTATTGGGTTCTTCGTAAGTTTATAACTTCCCGTGACCTGCTTCAGTACTTTAAATTGGTGTTGACAGCCGCCCGGGGACAAAAACCTTACCCATTACATATTTTTGGTTTTACTTAAGAAAAAAAAAACTGTTGCAGTCGGGCCTGCTCACACTCGTTCACAGTGTTATAAAAACATGATTTTTAAAATATTTTAAAAATATTAAAAATAAGGGAAATCTTTTGATGGATTTATCAGAATTGCGTGTTAGCTGCACCTGTCAATCCTTTAGTTACCTCAAATCTAGTAAAGGCGTAAACCTAATTTGCTAATTTGCTACTTTCCTTATTTAAAAGTATATGAAAACAAAATATAAAAATAAAAAGTTGAAAACGAATTAACATCTATTTGCTGCGCCCAATGCACAAAAGCGTAACAGTTTATTTCAGGAGGGGATGGGGAGTATATGTTTAAAATGTTAATCCTTTGGTTTCAATAGCGCCAAAAAAAACTGCTTTTATACGAATAAACATTAGGTTTATCAAACAGTCTTGCTTAGCGCTTTTCATTTCTTTCACATTCACTGTCAGCTGCAACATCTATTTTATCGCAGTTTTGTTGGCCGTGGGAAACTTTGGGCGTCAGTTAAACGAGATTCATTTTATTAAACTTTTGTTTTTCTTATGGTAATATCCGTGTTTTTCGCATCTTTAAATTGTGTTATAAAGTAGCGATTGCGATTACAAGACCTCAAGCATCAAAGTGTCAAGCAGCAGTAAAAACAGTTTTGTATATATAGCACATGGCATATTTATAAGATGTTATGTCCGATATGTCGATGGCTTTGTTCATTTGTGTGTTACGGGTATACGGAAGAATATTCGACCACATAATGCATACATTATTTTGGTCAGCCTGATTACCAGCGTCGGATTTGCTTTGTCCGATTGTCTTAAATATTCTGTAAACACAGTCAATAATAATATAATAATTTTAACTTCTGCATATCTCCCACCCCTGCATATGTACGCCACCACTTACTAAAATGTTTTAAAAACAATCATAAATACCAATATGTAAATGGGTTGCAAAGTGTTGATTAAATCTCATTACATTAACAAAATAAAAAAAAAACTGCGCCTTTTCCATTTGAGTTACACAAAGGCAAAACCTCTGCTCGCTACCATCTCAAGCACTTAAATCTTCTGGAAAGATAAACTAATGCAGCAAAAAATAATGCAATAGGGTTAGCCCTGATAGGCACCTTATCAGTGCTGTGCCATGTGCGCCTCAACAAATACATGCATACCTACATAGAAACATTATAAAATTTTATAATATGAATATAACAAAACTATCATAATCGCTTTGTTGGAGGGTTCGATTAAAAGAAGTAAATACTAATTGAATACATTGGACCTATAATACCTTTTCACCTTTGTGCTTATGTCATTGGATAAGTTCATAATAGGTATAATTAGTTCTAGAAATATATTCATATATATAATACATAACACTTTCGTGTCACTTGAATTTAATTCATTTTTTTGTTTTTGCTAATTATCTTATAAGCCATGTATTGATTTTGAATTTTTGTTAATTAATTTTAAAAGATAATTGGTTAAGTAACAACGTGTAAAAAAAATATATATTGAAATCAAAACCATTGCCTGTTTTATTAAGCGTGGAAGTAAAAAAATATAAAAGTGTTCCATTGTGAAAACACATTCGTGTAAAACTGTATGTACATATATAATAACTAGAAACGAGTGCGACTTAAACGTTGCATAAACTTTAAGGCAGATTAGGTATAATAAAAATCTTGCCAACTTGTAACGCAACTTAGGTGTTATTTTATTTGCTTTCGTTAACACTGTAAGCAGTCTCGAAGTGAACGCGCAGCGACGTGGAGCTTTTTAATTTAAAATATATTCTGCTGTTAAAACATGTCTATTTCTCAAACTTGGACTGAAGTGCAGGCATGCTTGGTTTTGGCTGTGCTTATTTTCTTCAGTCCACTGATACTTTTATCAGCTTTAATAAACACAATTTGTGAACATTTTTATAAACTTTTTTTTAAGCCACATAATAAATTAATAGGCGAAGTGGCTTTGGTATGTAACAAAAATAGATAGCCAATACTATATTGATTTAACTACTAAGCTCATCGTGACCAATGCCTGAAGTTCAAAATACAAAATCTTTTTATAATTTTATTAATAACCCCACTTATTACCTAAAGTTTTTATATGTTATGAGTGGAAATCATTTACAGAACAATTACTTAACTTCTCTTGGCCTTGGGACGTTAAATGGGTTATTTTTTATTTACGCATACATTTTCATATACTGTATAATAGGTGACTGGAGGTGCTCACGGACTTGGTCGTGTGATTGCATTGGAATTGGCAAAAATGGGTTGCCATATAGCCATCGTGGACATTGATTTACAAGGTGCTAAAGAAACTGCTAAACAAATCATAAAGACTTATACAGTTCGCGCAAAGGCGTACAAGGTCGGTAAAATGAGTTCAAAGTCAGAGATTAAATAGTAATTATAAATCGAACAAAGGTGAACGTGACCAGTTATACTGAATTACTTGATTTGAAATTAAATATTTTTAACGATCTTGGACCTGTGACAGTACTTATTAATAATGCAGGCGTTCTTCTCCTGAGAAATTCTTTGGAGCCCGAACCAAATGATGTTCAGCGTATGATTGATGTCAACTTAACGTCCCACTTTTGGGTGAGACTTTATTATACAATGTATACAATGATGTCAAACAAAAATATGAAATTGATTTCCAGACTAATAGCATATTTTTACCCACCATGAAAAAGCAACACAAAGGTTACATTGTATCAATAAGCTCTGTTATTAGTAAGTTTATATTGTCAGTGTACGAATATAAAAAATTTTAAATTATTTTTTATTATTTTTATTGCAGGCTTATTTCCGATTCCCTTCAACAGAGCTTACACTGCTTCCAAGTTTGGGGTCTCTGGATATATGAAGGCACTTCGTATGGAGCTAGCTTTCGAAAAGCAGCACAACATTTACGCTACCACAGTAATGCCATGGTTTCTCCAGACCAATGAAGAGATTTCAGAAATCGCGACAAATATACACATTAATGGCGTCTATCCGCTGATCAGTGGCGCAGAGGTTGCTCGTCGCATAGTTCTAGGGATGCTTTGTGGCGAACGCGAAATAGTTCTGCCGGCAATGGCTTCTATTCTGTATCGCTTCTTAGTGTGAGTTACTAGCTTAAAATCTATTGTGCTTTCAATATCATCGTCTTTTGCAGTTTGCTTCCAGTTAGCTGGCAGGAAAGTACAATTCTTTTGTGCACTAATAAGTATATTCGGCAATTTTGTAACTTGCGCACCTGAACTCGTATATTTTATACAATACACTTTTTATCTGGTGATAACGGACTTGCTCTCTCAAGTATCTAAGAAAAGTTTATTATTCATCCACTGAAAGATATAACTTTTAGCTTATAAGTTTATTTGAATAAAAGGAATGAATTGGTATCTTAACAAAATAATACTTTTTAAAAGAAATTCTTAACAGCTACTTTGCATCAATTGGTATATGCTTACTTACAATTAAAATTGATTTGCTTTTAAAACAGATCATAGTAGAAGAATATTATTATTTTAAGGTTCCACTGAAATAATGTACATTTGTTAGTAATGAAAAATATTACATACAACATTTGTTTTTATTAAAGGAGCGTTAATGATGCGTATTGTACATATAATAAACCACATGGCTTTATAAAAGTCCGCGACGTGTTTTACTATTCGCCTCATTGGCATCCTGATTGAAAACTCAAATGTGGTGGTGTCAACTCGTCGAATTGTATCCCTTTGCCACTAACGGGTACTTTTTATACCCTGTACCAATTAAAAATTGATAAAAAGTGTATAATGGTTTGACTCACATTTATGTAACAGGCTGAACAATGCATCTCTGACTCCATAATTTCTATATATTCTTCAGTCAGTATCAGTCGTCGATCTAGCCCTCCCTGTCTGTCTGTCCGGTTGTCTGTACGTATGAGCTTGACGATCTCAGCTACTTCAGGTGCTAGAGACTTACATTTTCAGTTTCAAAGTTGTCAAAATTTTATTCCGATCATCCTCTTAGTGTAGAAGTTATTTAATAATTTATTCAATAATTTCAGTCTGTGAGTAAAGTGTGACGTGTATGTAAGTATAAATGCAAAAAGGAATAATATGTATGTAATGCCAACTGGGTATTTCTTAGTCGTGCACGGTCGACTAGTACTACTTACTTGTTAATTTAGAAAGGCTGCGGATAATCAAGGGACTTATGTTTTTGATCATTTAAAAAATTCCCACTAAAAGAGCATTGTTAAAAATCTTATAAATATTTTGTTGTTAATGCCTAGAAATTTTGTGAAGCGTATCGCCTAGAAGGAAGGCGAAGACTCTGGTGACCTGTCAGATGCCATTAGTTAAAGTATGTTAAAATATAAAATAAGTTGCTTTGGGTAGTGCTTCAAAGATTAGATCTTTGTACACTTGAACTCTTTGAAAATGTGAAAAAGGGTCTATTGATTTTGTGGAAATGTATGTACTGCAATGTTATATATGTAAATGATATTATTCGAGGCCCATAAAGTATATATATTCTTGATCAGCACGACGAGCTGAATAGCTTGAGACATGTCTATGTATATGTTTTACTTGGTTGCAACCTTACAACCGACTTTATTCTGCCTTGCCTTAAAATGTTTATAAATACAGTCAATTTAATGTCAACTATTGAACTAGGCACACATGTTCCCGCTCGCCTTCAGCTCCATTGCGGCAGTTGTTAGCTGTAAAAATGTCAAGAGGTCAAAGTGCTGGTATATTATAGTATGTGCAAGTGCAACAGCGTGACAGAATGACACTTTACCAGAGTTTTTTAAAATGGAAAATATTATTGTGCACAAACAAATCATGGACAAGTGAAGCAACTTTAACAGCAACCATGACACGCATGTCAGCGCAATCATTTGACATTTTGACAGCCATATTGCTGTGTATTTGGGTGTGAGCCTGGTTAAGTTAAAGTCATCGATCAGACTACAGATTTTATTTCATAGACTTCACATTTTCTTCTATCGGCTGAAGTTTCTCCATAGGTCATCTTAAGGGCTATTTTGCAGATGTGTAAAATAGTTGGTAAACAAAAACAACAGTTAATCGATAAGTGACAAACTTCAATTTTATTTAACTTTACATTAAAAAATAAAAAATATAATTGAATCATTGATCTCAAACTTTTTTATAATTAAATATTTGTATTAAAAATTAATTAAGACAAACAATCTTTATGTTTATTCCAGACACCTTTACGGATGACCTTTACAGGCAAAATAAGATGTGTCTCAGAATTTCAATACAATTTGATTCATCCTTTTTTACTTATAGTATTGGTTTTTAATTAGTATATTTATTATGTTTATTTTATGTATTATTACCCTTCACCAATTTTAATGCGCTCAGGGTAAATAATTTTGGGGAAAAATATATGCACAAGCGGAAGTGTCATAGAATTTTCCTTATAAACGCAGGCATGGTACCGCGTCATTTACCAAAGAAAATTTATAATTTGTGGAATCCCGAAGACTAAATACTCTTTCAGACATGCTTGAGACTTGGGATAAATATCTATACCAAGCCATTCGCTGCGACATCACAATTTTGCTCGTATTCACTAATTTTAAGAATGATGTAACTTGTCGCACTTTGTAGACAACAGAAAAGATCCGTCAGTGACATTGTCTACAGTATGGTTTTGGACACGTGCCCAATTTTTGCGATCATTGGTCTGACGAACAAAAAGCATAAACCATACATACATGTAGGTGACAAATGCTCAAGTGATAAAATGTTGTATATTAAACGCTTCTATATTGACATAATGCGTATCAGTAAAGTAAGCAGCTGTTGGTATTAGGCCCGGAGCGTGTGCCAAAACGCGGTGCTCGCCAAAACACAAATTTTAATTAAATACAATGAAATTCTAAAAATTAGATAGTTGGGTTTCGAGTCATCCTGTTAGAAACAATATGCTGGGTAACTTTCATCAAAGAGGCATCTGCAAAGGTTCGTTATTTAATAAAAAACCGGTACAAAATGTATTTTGCAAAAATAGTGCGGAAAATTCATTTTTGCATCGCAAATTAAAAACATATTGTCAGGCTGCTTGCCTTGGCTGGATAAATTACTAAAAATAGCTAAAGAGCACAGTACTGTTATGTATACATATGTGTGTATCCATTTGCAGTCACAGATGCATCGGAGGTACAGTAATAAGAATCCACATGCACTTGAGGCCAGGGACAGGCCAAAGTGATCAGCATCAACACTCTTTCCAATTGCCATAAGTTTGTGTCTGTGCATTATTTGCCTCATGCCGCTGATGAAATAGTTGGGAATGAGTTGCCTTAATAAATTTAGCTCATAGTCTCACTGTGTATTTTTTTATGCAGTGGCAAGGCCTGGAAAGACAATATGTTATATAGCAATAAAAAATAGTGCTAAAGCATTCGACAAATGTTCACCGTCTATCTCTTACACTCTACCAAGGGCGAGGGATTGGAACCTAAAACAGACTTGTACCATGTGTGCCAGTGTCAAGACTACTGCATTGGTTCGTTGAAAAAAAGGTCCCCGGTCACGCGCTCAGTTTGAAATGTAAATATAAATGCACACAGTTTAGAGCAATCCTCTTTATAACTTTTTGTTGTTAGCAATAAATATTTACATTTTTATGCACATATGCCAACCCAGCAAATATCTAGCTGCTCTCAGCTCACGCATAATTTCTATATACTCGTGCGTTCGTTTGTTGATCAGGGAAAATAACTCCGGCGATAAAGCAAAGAAGAGGGAATTACTAAAAGTACTGCAACAGAAGCAGACGCACATGTGCTTGAGAAGGAGAATATCCAAGACCAGCGAAAACACAACAAGAACTGATCATGACAGGGTGTCGCAGTGGCAGCGGCAACGACAACGTCGGGAGCAGAGCCCCAGCTCAGGACCAATTTTCCGTTCCGGGCATTTAAATATCGTGCAGCCAGTGAACTACGGGTTATTGTCAGATACAACGCGGTGGCGTGAACATCACATGAATACAAAAACAAATTACTACAATAATATTGAAATAGAATACTTTAGTGTTTGTGTAAGTGCGGTCGTGCTCTTGTGATTTGGGATTTTCCGCGGCTTTTCGTTGAATTTTGGCAATTGGCCGAGATATAGAAACGCTCTGGCGATTCGTATAAACTGTGGCTCTTTGTGAGTACACATGATTGACTAGTAGTGAAAGTGTGACAGTACCTGAAACCAAATGTCTTCCATAATGAAGTCACAGCAGAATAAGCTCACAATTTCCAATCAAAACGAAGATGTGTTCTGTAAAAGTAAATCTGCGTTAAGTAAGACATTTTCTGAAAATGATTGCTATGATACCTTGATGTCACCACCGTTAAGTGCAAGTTTCAGCAATAGACACGAAGTCTTTCAAACGCGCAAACCAACTGAGTCCACCGGTTTAAGCAATACCAATTTTACTTGCGCTGAGTTTCAGTTTCCGGATTTTTCACACCTTTGTTTCACAACTGAGACGCCCAACTCTGTATTAAGTGACTACAATAATTACACTCTGCCTGAGCAGGACAAGGATGATATTGTGTGTGCTTCCGCAGACCAAACAGGCATGCCCTATCAGCAGGGTCAATACACCCAGCTTAACCGTGAGGATGTTTTTCGGTTTGAGCCGGAGGATATTGCTCGACTAACAACAAACAGTGAACTCGATGGCTCAATGCAGGTGCCACAATCCCCGTATACGCCCTGCAGTGCGCAGAGTACTCAATTGCCAGCACAGGTGGTGCCATCCGAATCACTTAATCGCAATATAGATTATTTTAATTATAACGAAGTTAATTGTCAATCAAAAAATCAATCACCGTGTTCATCGCCCCATTTGGATGCCTGGTTAAACTTTAATCTCAGCGAATTATCATCAACAAAGACTGCACATGAATCCTCACCTAAATTATGCAACATTTACGAGCCACAGCTGTTGCAAATTAAAGTGGGACAAACGGAAATACCGAAGAAGCTGCCGTCAATGAACTCAACTTTTGGTACACCAAAATGTATACCCATGTGCGATAATTACGGCGACTACTCCAATCTGTACAACAGTGCTGAGACAATCCAAGATGGTGCAATATATGGCTATGCAAATGAATTTTCGGCAGAAAATTTTCAAAATAACATTTCGCAAACTATTGAAAAACCAAACCGTGAACACAAGACTATTTGGACAATTGATGAACTAGATGAACTCAATGCAGCACTGGTCCTTAACGAACAGCAGAATCAACATCATTTAAAATCCGCCTCAACTGAAGCCAATTTTAAAATAGATAGCTTACCAATATCGACAGTTGAATCAATAACCACTGACGTGCAATTGATACCTGTTGGTGGCAGAAATGACGATGACGATAAAGAAGAAGATGAAAAAGACGATGTGTTCGCCATGCCAGCTGAAAACAAAAGGGTGCTTGAATATGCAGATTTATTGGAGAGTGAAACTGATCAGTCCGTTTCGCTTACTTGCCGCTGGACCGCTTGCAATATGGAGTTTACACACCAACATGTTTTTGTAGAGCATATAGAAAAGTGTCACGTGGATGTGCGCAAAGGAGAGGATTTCTCTTGCTTTTGGGTGGATTGCCCAAGACGGTACAAACCGTTTAATGCACGCTACAAATTGCTTATACACATGCGAGTGCATAGCGGCGAAAAACCCAATAAGTGTCCGGTAAGTCATCAATTTAAACTGGGCCCTTTTTGTTTTCCAGATTGTTTATAATCTATCATCCCAAGCTGATGACTGTTTATATATTTGTAATGTTTATATACCCAAAGAAAAACAAACAAATTTTATGTCAATAGATGAGATCGGGGTTAAATTATTTTTTCCTGTGCGTGTTGATATGAAGTACAAATATTGCTATGAGAACAAGAGAATTTTTACGAGTATTGAGCGAGCAACTTGAAAAATGCCATATGATTATACAAATATTTATATAAAATACTGAGTTTTGTGCTACAGGTTGGGTTTTCTCTTATCCTCTTCAAAATGAAGGTTTTTTGTAGCGGCAAAATAGAATTTGTTTTCTATTAGCATACAACATATAAGCCACTGATAAGTTGGATATTGTTGAAACAAAACTAATTATATGCATATATTAGACCAAGTTTCCTCATATTCGAAAATATTTTTATAATTTTTCTTTTAAAGTGGGTTACTCTATTTGACATTTAAGTACAGCGAGTTCGCAATTTATAGGACCCAGGATGTCAATAAACATTTTTACCATTTTTCATTACAGTTTCCGGGATGCAATAAAGCATTTTCACGTCTGGAAAATTTGAAAATTCATCAACGCTCGCACACAGGTGAGCGGCCTTATGGTTGTCAATATAAAGGTTGCCTTAAAGCGTTCAGCAATAGCTCGGATCGAGCGAAACATCAAAGAACACACTACGATACGGTGAGTATTTGTCCCTCTAGATGTTGCTGTATGTTTGTATGTACGGCTGTAGTGTGCAAGCAATTCGCTACCCGTGTCAAAGGAAATTGAAGTGCCAGCGGCATTAATCGCCAAGCATTCAAAGCGTCATTTAAATGCAGCTTAAATTTAAAGTCGTTCTGCAGTGTTTAAGCCAAAAAGCAAATGCCAGCCTTGCTTTATGGACAACAAGGACCTCCGTATTCCATTTTCTAAAATGTGCGTCGCTTCAGAAAAACTAATGCGACTGTCACTGCTGTTGCCGTTATGACATATGCACATTTTGCGTTTGGCCTGATTGAATTATAGCTAACAGCAGCCCGAAATAGCAGAAGTGAAATTGGTTAAGGTATACGAGTTACTTTCATATTCTCTGCAATAGGCAGCAACCATTGAGTTAACTTGTGCCAATTGGTAGTATATACCAGTACAACATTTAACATTATGTTTCAGAATGATTTCACATTAAAAAAATGACAAACTGTAGATACCACGCTCGGTGGGTGCTTAAGGTTATACATATGTGAGTGTTTTTTCAAAGCTATGCCAAAATGAATTGCATACACTTCAGGTGCGAGTGCAGCTACTTTGTATTGTGCCTAACTGGGATTTCAGTTGATTCTGGCAAATAATAACAACACATTCTTGTTGCTATATTTTTTACTCAACAGAAGCCATACGCCTGTCAGCTACCGGGATGCACCAAGCGTTACACAGATCCCTCAAGCCTTCGCAAACATGTAAAAAATCACGGACTATTGCGCCGCAAGTCAGCTGGGAGCGCAGTTACTCACAGTAGCAAGAAAGGAGCCAAAATACGACGCAACTCGGAATCAGCGTTATCTTCGAGAGGACCGTTAGTTGCAAGTGAACAACGACCGCAGCGCAGCAGTAGCTGTAGCGAAACGGTGCATTTAATGCAAAGCGGTATCTACGACGAGGACATTATTGTACAAAAGCTAAAAGGAATGGTAGCTACTTCGCCTACATTAAACCGTAATGCCTGCAGTAATGGCAATATTGCAACTAATAACAATTCAATAAAACGTAACGAACTGTCTGATTGCATTGTCATTATTGGGCAGACCAAAAACGAAGCGCCAGCAATACCAACAGCGAACTGTGAACGACAGGCAAATGTGCACAAATCAACAACTGCAGAATCTGCAGCGATTATACCATATGGCGGATTTTCCTATCAAAGTTGTAACGGTGAAATTGATGAAGATGTTCACTTATATTCGGCAACTAAAACAGATAGTTTGACCACTTGCAGTAACAACAGCAATAATTACAATGCTGTCAATAATGATTGTTGTAACAATGAAAATATAAATAAATTTAATGACCTTGAACAATTTCTGGGATCTACAGCGGCATCAGGAGATCTACAGAATGCAGGAACTTTGTTTGATTCAGATAACAATAAATGCCAATTGAATGAGTTCGTATCATTTGAATATGTGCGCAAATATCTAACGGATGCGTTTGAGTCCCCGAGTTCAAAAAGAACGAAGAGCCCAGTATCAAATTTGCAAGAACATTCTTATACTGTAAATGATTTTGAAAATTATGATATACAGTTTATTTAAAATTTCGGAATATTGTTACATTTAAGTGAAACTGTTTGTTAAAAATTGATAATAATTGTAAGATCTCAACCATTTTTAGTTAGTTAGGATGCCTAAATATAATTATGCCACACAAATTGTATTCGTAGGTATTTGTGTTAAGTTAATTATTTTTAGATATTTAAGCTTTGTAGTTCTTCATATTAGGAGGTAGTGGTAGTTAAATTCACTGTAAAACGTTCCTCAACATATTTTTCCAGTGATTAGAAATCTGTCTTCCCAACGAAAATTAAGCTTAACTTCGTGTGTATATAATTTCATCAAAATTTAGAAACATATATTGTACTTATTTGAGAATTAGTAAATTGTTGATTTAAAGAATCCCTCTTTGTTTTAAAGCTTGGTTTAAGTACATATATACAAATTGCAACGTGAATATATGACTTTATTTAGTGTCGAGATTATGTAAATTAATATTTAAGTTAATTAAATTGTATACCTTTATAACAGGAATATCACATCTCTACAATAAATTTATTTAAATGTTAACTGCTATGCAGAAACTTAACATTTATAATTCCCTATTTTAAATTAAGAGTCGGCTACTCTGTATTTTTCAGCCAGATAACTAGAGAATTCTTAAATTTTGTTAGTTAATAAGGCCCTAGTGTGCAATTTCACCATTTTTTGTGCGGTGGTAGTTCATGAGTATGGTCAATAAAAAAAACTTAAGTTTTGTAAAAATAATTCTGTTTAAGTTTTCAATGTTAATAAGCATTTATGCTTATGACAGAAAATTGCTTCCGTGCTCCAAATTGAAGCCTACATTTTAAGCTCAGTTTTTCCGTTTTCGTTGTACGATAATAACACTTAAAATGCTTTTGGTAATTTCGGGGGTGAATAATGAGCGACATCATGCATTTACAAGCGTTGCGAGTTAGCTAATATGCCGGCCGAGACCAGTTTTCATTATTAACCACTCACACAGATGCACACAACTTGCAAACAGTCATACACACAACCACACACGGGAAAACAAACAACAAAATGTAAAGCAATTAAAAGCAGTGCAGCACAACATGTAGCGCAAAACGAAAATACCCATAAAACATAAGCAGCAGCCCAATTTTGACCTTTTGCTTTTCATATAAGAGACTACATGCTGTGGCTACAAGTGGCTGGACATTAATCCCTTGGAGTAAATGGGTATTTGGTGTTAAGGTTGAAAAGCAATGGGACTAAATATTTACAAACACGCAATTCAATCCCAATAGGGACTCCAAATATACATATTAAAAAAGTTTAAAAATATAATTATGTAATATTGCGTTCCTTCGATATTCATACTTGATAGTTTGTAAAATTTAAAAAGTTTATTTTCAAACCTATTAGCTTTAGAACAGGTTATTTTCAGTCGATCAACTCGAAAAAGTACAATTGTGGCAGTTTGTTCCTTTTTATTTTAATTAAATCGGGAATACTGCGGTGTTGGACAGTTAAATAACATTTAATTCCCATAAGGGACCCAGCCAAGTTTGCGCTGCAAACATTTTTAATATTTATATGGTCCCTTGCCATGCTAAGCCGCGTTTGCTAGCGGGCGGCTGACAAAACTAACATCTGAACCAGAATTCAGATTTTCTCTGCGTTGTTGCTAACAATTATGCAAATCGGCCGATTGCCACACAACGATATGGTGGAACTCCATGCATTTAAAATTTTTTTAATCAATAAAATTTTAATTTATGTCGCTCTTGTTATATTTGGATGCTTGGCGCGCTTAATTGCACAATTTTATATACGATAAGGGTTTTATATAAGTACTAATAGGTAATTGGTTAGGTATGGTCTCGTCAAAGTATATAGCAAATTGTAAAATTAACGGAAAAAAAATATTTTTTGATTACAAATTAATTATTAATAATAATATTTATAATAATTGACTAACCAAACGATTTTATAATATTGCAGTCCCTTTACGATTAATCAAAAGTTACGAAACGTTTTAATAATTCTTAGTTAAATGCAATTGATTGTATCCTTGTGGTGATATTAAAATAGTTACATTGCACCACAAGTGCATACTTCAAGTCGCTGATGAATAAAATTAACTTTAAACTGATAAAGAAACGCAATTACAGACTTTCTAGAATATTTAATCACAAACAGTGGAAACAACTCGACGAAAGGAAAATGGTTGAAATGATGGTGGAAAATATAACAATATTTGTAATTTACACAATTTTCTTTCGATTTCTGTTAATTTATATCGCTTGAAGGATTTTGCCTTTTCTGACAACGAAGTCAACATTCAGCCCGCATAATAAAGCATAGAGTCTGTAATTAAAGTTTGTCGAAGCCTGGCGAATGTAGTGTTGACGATGCCAGGAGCAGCATTACAAAGCATCAGCAGAAAATCAATCCCCGCATCACGACGCCACCATAGTGGAAAATAGAATTCAATTAACGCGCTTAAATTAAACTGCCACTTCCGGTTTTGATGACGTTTTAATCTGAGCCTGCATTGCAGCCAGACAAAAGAAAACTGTGCGGTGTGGTCGTCCAGTTGTGCCGATCCACTTAGGGACTGTTGCTGACAACAACGGCGCCATATTGCCGCTTGCTTGATGTTGGACGGTGATGTCATTTTTTTAAAGCCAATGTTATGTTAATGGCAATGCTATTTTTTTATTTAACACATTTTATTTAACATTTTTTAATTATAAAAGAGTTAGGTACAATAGTTGTTGAAATGGGGTTATTATTATAGAAACTGAGGTTGTCGGGATTGATTAAGTATTATTAAAAAATATGCTCTATTGCCTCTTATATTAAATACAAGCTCTTATCAATTGCTCTTGTGTACTCTCTCAGTACCAGCTGTTCAACATCAACATTTGATTTCTGTTTAATGGGTTTCGCGTTAATAAGCTTCACCAATGCAACTTAGATATAAAATAATTAACATAAAGGAAAGTATCACTCAAGTAAGTAGAATGACACAACTTAAAGTTCTTTAGCTTATTAAAGCTGGTTGTGCTGAGATTATACAAAGTAAATGTTGGTTTCAGTCAAACAACAGAACGGAAAACAGGCTTACCAGTGTTTTTATCTTTCTCTTGCAGCTCATGATTCATCGTTAAAAATTCTTCTGATTGTTTAGGCTCCGCTACCTTCGTCAATCTAGGATGTAATTGATCTATATTTTCAGGGAAATATACTCGAGCCTGCAATAGTTTAGTTAAAAAACTGTTTATTGACAATTCAAATGCTGGCATGCTTTTTGTGTTGGTGGTCGTCAAGCAGTGATGACAATGCCTATCTTTTACACACGTCATATCACTAAAAACCCTATGACGAAACTTGCCTTCCGAATGGATTGATTTGAAGGCAATAGCAATGATTGAATATATATTTTCGGCGACAGTTGAGCGAGTGGGCGTGAAAAAGCCGCGGCATATTGGACATTTTGCTGTACGAATGCGACAATCGAGGCAAAGTAGATGGCCATTTTGACACTGCATAGCTGGAGGTGTGATGGTAACGTTGCACACAGGACACTCGATAGCCTTCAGAATACTGTCTACAATAACAGTAAGTCGTTTTAAGCTGATAGGCATGGGTACACAGGTGATGCTCTAGAAAAAACAAACTATAGTTAGACGTTTTATTTCATCCATGCTAAGTATAAGTATATTTCATACATGCTTGTCACAATCAATTTCCCAGTCGCTATTCCAACATAAAAATGTGACGTGATCTCCTTGACTTTTAACAATTTGGGATACTTCGATTATTTTCATACCAAGAATATCTACGCCGTTGACCTAAAAAATGTACACTATATAGTAATAACTATAGATAGAATAATTTACATAATCTAAAAATATTTTGGAAACTATAAGTCAATATATTTTAGTCTTATCAACTATTTGCTGTAAAAAATGGTTAACTGCTTCTCGATGGAGCGGTTTGTGGTATATGTGCGTTAAGCAGTGCACTGCTTGACAACTGTTAAGTTTGTTGTTCTGTAAACTATTGTAATATGTTAACTTAACCTGAATTTTGTAATGGTTGATATTTTTATTGTATGATTTAATGTTAAATAAAGTAATACTACTTATACATATTAGGAGCATCTCTTCTTGTTTTTTTTTTTTTTTTTTATCGGTAACCAAATAATAAAGAATGAATGCATTATTTTTAAGGGGTAAATTAATTTTTAATTTTAAATAGTTTTACAGCGTAAGATAGTCATATGTAGCTGAAATTTTATTCACTAATGGATGCAGTAAGTACGTACTCTCAATAATTTATGATCAGCAACAAGGAACAAAGAATCCATAAAAAGAACATAAGCTTAAGAAACTTGCTAAAACCCAACTGACCTTTAATATGCAATCACCGGCCTTAAGTCCGTACAGCGAGGCAGGAGTGCCAGCAGCCACTTCACAAACCTGAGTTATGCAAATACATTTAACAAAATTAATAAAAGGACTTTAAGAATGAAATGACAATACCCAAGGATATGGATCCCACTTGCTACGCGTCAAACGAAATCCGAATTCTTTAATTTCTGGTGCAGCCCGTGGTATTTTTAAAAGACGTACGGATGAATCTCGATCCGTATAGGTCGACTCGTCGTTACAGCTGGCACCAATAGTAATTTTGTCATTTGCAGTTACGTTGCGAGTTTGCATTATACACGTGTTCTTCGTTTTATTCTGTCCAAATTAGGTTTGTATGTATTTTGTAAAAAAAACTCGAGCTTCGGAGAATCAAAACATTAACGTGTTTAACGCGCGCTTTCAAGAAACAGACTGTCTTAGAGTCTTACTCTAAGCGCTCGGTCCGCGGTCGGCTTTTTGTTGGCCGTGAGTCTCTGGGCAGAGCTCTCACTAAGCAAGCTACCGCTCACACCATCCATAGTTGATATTCACCGATTGTTTATTTTGGAGATTTTTGTAAAATACTCGTTTGTCAGTGATTAAAATGGAACGTATTTTCAGCAGGCATGTTCACAGAAAATTAATAAATCCACAGGTATAAAACATTGTTTAAATTATGAAAAGAGTTTGGTTAAAGTTTACACAGCAGCTACTGAAGGTAGAAAATAGGTATAAGGCAAAAAATGTATAGATTCTGCAATAAATATATTATTTTCTACTAACTCTTGGACAAAGTTCGCATTTAAAGTCGCTGGGTTCTTTACGAAACAGGCTTAATATGGTTATATAAGACATTTAAATTTTCAATTGTCGTACTGAAAACTTAGATGTTGCCTGCAAATGGTTTCGTATTGTATTAAGTTTAAATGTATATCTTATAAAATTTTGTTAGCCCTTGTATTAAAATGGAGAGTGAAATACTTTGTTTGAAATATTTATGGCTTTTCTTTTTCAATTAGTATGTTCGACTGAGTAAATCTCAATCGCTTATTCGCGGTGCTGTTACGACAACAATTCATTTTTTGTAATCAGAAAGGTAATCAACTTGATTTAAGTGCAACCGCCCCTCAGATGGTACGGAACATTTTAACTGTCCAAAGTTTATGAACGGGCTATTTTGATATTGTATATGGAATAGGCATCGATTGAGAAAAAAGGTAAGTCAATTTTGATTTTCATTGGTGTGCTTACAAATGATCAACCAAGAGAGCTTTACGCTGTTATGCCAGAGTAAGCTTTCTGCAGATGGCGCTTTTAAGTTAAGGTCAGCTTTACTCGTTTTGTTAGTCAATCGTGGCTTTTTAAAGGCACAGTATGCTTTTAGCTCTTTGAGTTTGCGCAGGTGTCGGTTGCAAGTTCCGTGAACACGAAGTGGAAGTGCGGTATCCGCGTAGATTTGGCATATGTCGTGAATCAAAAATTTAATATTGGTTCATTGTTGGTTCATACAAATATAAAAAGTAAGTAAAAGTCCGTTAAAACAACTAAGTGGAACGCCGAGTTGAAGCTTAATTGCATACTGTTAAAAACTGCTGTGTTTTTGGGCCACAGTGAAAAGATTATATATATGTATATATAATTTGTTGGCTTGCCTTCAATGTCATTCAAACGTTTGTGCAATTATTATAGCTTTTCAATGGGTAATATGACCTTATGCTTACAGCTAGTCAAAGGGTTGTTTGCTTCTGCATAGATTGGGTTTTAATTCTGCTTAATGTAAAGAAAGGCTTTGTTGCTGTCTAAAATATGTCTTGCCCTTCAACTGCATAGTTGCGAAATTTACAAAACCTTATTCTTCATTTTAAAAAAATGTATGTAAGTGTATTTATAAATTTATAAAAAAGTTTCATATGTAGTCATATATAATATACATATGTAAATGTACTACTACAGGCGCATGCGCAGCAAGTTTTGTGTGTTTGAGGTTTCTGGGTCTCTGTCGTATGTTTCGTTTCTTGGTTGTTAATTTGTTGTTTTCTGCTGCTGCTGCATTTGTGTAATTATGACGTAATTTCCCAGTGAAGTTGTTTTTGTCTCGCCTTGTTGGTTATTGGCTGAAAACGAAAGCGGCAAAAACTCGTGTTAATTGTATATTATACATACACATGAATGTGTTTTTTTACTTATGAATGTACATATATTGCCAATATTGCGTTTATTGCATTACAAAAGCATACAGCTGTTCAACTGTGTTCAACTGTTGAGCGGGCTATATGGTGCTTTAGTTATAAAACGCGAGCTCCAATGATAAGTTCATTTTGAATCTACTGCTTAGGAAGTAATGTTTCAACATCAGTATAAATTAATCGTGATTAAAGCAAACACAATACGTCTAACGGTAAATGTTAAAAAATGCAATCATTTAATATGTTATAGGCTCACATCGACTTCTTAACCACATAGTCTATTAGCTTTATTGTTGCTTCAAAAACTTATCTAATTTTTATTTAAAATGTGAATTTTTCTCAGAAACTTTTTCAGTCTCAAAATATGTGGTTATTAATATTGTTTGCCTAATCTTTGTGTAATATAATTATGACGTTCTCTGGCCTTTCGATTGCGTACACTTTAAAACATTCATGGCCAATGTCAGTAAGCAGTGAAGTGGGCGCTCGTTTGACTGTAAGCAAGTTCATTGTGTTTGCTAATGCTTTGTATATCCATAGTGAAAATCTCTATATATGTTCAACTATACATTTGAAAGCTGCGTATAAACGGATGCTCACGTCGTGGTCGTTGTCGAACATATGACGTCAATATATTTAAACAACAAACTTTAATATAAGAGTCAGTAAAAAACATAATATTAATATATAATATTAATATTAACCGTAAAGTTAAAAAATAACAGCTGTTTATAACGGATTGGAAAATAAACTAATAAACGAAGGGTTAAACACATCAAGTAAATGTGCTCTAATCGGGTGTGCCAATTTAGGAGATATACAGAGCACATACATATCTGTAATAATTTATTATATGCTTCCAAAAATCGATTGTGAAAATTTAAAAGAAATCTCTCCAAATTTCGTTCCTTAACTATAAAATATTTTGAATATGCAAGCCACTCAGGATTGAAAATAGTTATTTATTGAATAAAAGCTTATAGGTTTTACATAATGAATAGGCATTCGGAGATCCCGATCAATAGGATATAGTTATATATGACTATATGCAATTTGCATTTTATCAACTAAAATAAGTATATTCACTTGGCATAGGGTATACAAAATATTTTTTCAATATTTCCATGCCAACAACGAAGCATTGGCGGATGCTGCTAACAGCGGCCTTAATGCGTATACTTGATGTACTTGAACTTGCGTTGCCCGGACTACTCATTCATGAAATTACGTGGACTCAGTGTTTGTTGCTGATTTTACTTGAATCTCATAGTTCCGGCTGCGGGTATGCCGTTTGTTCAGGTATATTTATACCTGTGATCTTATTTGAATAAAGTCAAATTGTTGCTCTGACTTTTCTTTATTTGTTAATGCAATGCAAGTTTTGCTAACACTCTTGAAAAAGACATATGTTTATTTACATATAATATGCAAAAGCATTAGATCGGTGTTGTTCTCGAAACTTTATTAATTAATTATGCTTGGAAGCGGTTGCCAATATGTAATAGAATTGCGAGAAATCTGTAAATATATGTAGTCGTAAGTATCACGGTCCAGTACCCTCTCATAGCAAATTCGTTAAGAAATATTTGCCGAGTTAGATTCGTAACCGACGTGTACGTGCGGGGCATGCGAAAGAGCAGATTAAATATTGGTTTCCTCACTGTTGACACGCCCACTTAACTGTAAGTAAGGTTGCCAACATTTTTAAAAATAATAAGCATGTGTGTTAATGTTTGTTTGCAGTGTGTTGATAATAACATATGTGCGGCTGAATATGCACGTTTGGCACACATTCCAAGTGCTGAAAGAAACCCAAAATTTAAATTGTACAGCCTTTCAGGCCCGTGCTTAGCAGTAAATATAAGCATGCGTAGGCTAGTTTTTGTCTGATTTAAATTACTGTGCCCTTGTAGTTGTAAATATAGTGCATATATATATTTAATATATATATATATATACATATATATATTATTTTGTAATATTATACTTGTATCTAGTCGATTTAGAGTTCCACCCTGACTATGCTGCACCGATGCAATATAAAGGCACCAAATGGCGCCTTAGGCTTGAATTTGACTCGTGCACCTTGGGACCCCTATCCATGGGTCAGCGGAGTGCAGGCTGAGTCAAATGCGCAGATGGGTGGTATTTGTATCGGTGATACGCTGCTGCAGTTAAACGGAACAGATGTTTTGGGTATGAGAATCAGCGAGTTGGCCACAAATCTACGCGAACACTGGCTTACAGGTGCTGAGCATGTGACCATGATGATGTGGCGGCAGCAACCAAGCGACTTGATTTTGACTGATGATCCCAAGGAAGCGGCGCACGCTGTGGTAAGTAAAATAAATGTACGACTATAGTTTTATACCTTTTTTTTAATTTTAGTTAATTTAGAATAAGATACATAGAATGAAAATAATAGTTCCAGCAAAACTAAATAAAATATGGTGTCCTCTTTATTATGATATTTTTCAGCATCATGGCATAAATCAACAATCTCTACAAAAGTTTGCAACATGTTTGCAAAATATCGCCCAACTTCTGGAGTGCCCTGTTTGTTGTGATGTAAGAATTTATTAAAATATATTTTTTTTCTTTTTGATAAGATACAGACATTCGGAAAATCTGCCCTCATATATCTTAATTGAATAGATAATATTAGCTTGTCCCCTTAAATAAGAATACATACATTTCAAAGCTTAACCAATTGTAATAAGGAACAATTAATGGTTTGGCTTTAAATTATTGGTTATCTGACCGTTGATTGAGAGATGAAAGTTTATTTGAAGTTTAGCTCAAACTATGGTTAAGTAACTAGATCAATTACCTATTTAAAAAGAGAGTTAGACATGAAGGTCAGACAGACGGACAGTCAAACAGCCAGAACAAACATTTTTTATTTATAAATATATATATATATATTTTAACAGAAGTTAGGGATTGCTGAGCCATGCTTTCGGTGGTCTTTCCTAGAACAAGTGAGTTGCATATCGATGAGGTCGGCCACCGTTTAGCTTGCATTGCCTGTTGTTCGTTGTCAGTTGCCGGTTTTAGTTTTAGTTGATCATTATCTAACTCAACTCTGGTCGCAAAACTTAGTTGGCAGTTGCTGCTTGTTTGCCTTTGTGAGCCGCCAGTGTCATCTACGCCGACCTCACCCTCGTCCATGTTGCTCTTCCGGTTTTGCGTTGATTTTGCTGCGCAAGTTTGTTGCTAATCACTTGACCGTGTATAAAGTTGAAACGTGGAGCTGTACCAGTGATTGCGTGGCTACGCCCATGCTGCAGGTATACTGTCGTGGTTTTGTTTACACAATTACTCACAGCCTGCCGCTGTCATGACTACAAATATCTGCCGATGTTGTTAGTTAATACCCGTGCGTTTTGTTGTTGGCTACAAACACATAACGTATGTTTAAAAGAGTATATGGATGCATGTGTACGTTCGTAAGTCTACTTTTCACGTTTTATTTCTGTGCTATATATGCTCAGATATGGAAACGAGTTTCATACATTTGGTATGTGTGATAAATGTTGGGCATTGCATGTGATTTGATTAGCTCTGTCCTACTGCCTGACGGCACTTTGCCGAAATATATCGAGCATGCTGATATGATTGATTACGGAATTTAAAAGTTAAATATTGGCGATTAGGCATAACAGACAATGCAGCAGTTAATGACTAGGTCATTTGCTTGCGGTACACAAGTGCCCACTCTCTGTCTACAGCTTCTCTATGTTTAAATGAAAGTCAGCTCCAGTGGCAAGTGAAGAGTGTTTTACTATAAATTCATTTATTGCTACCATGTCGCTAAACACATAATTTTAACTAATTAGACGGCATAAAAACGAGGTCAGCTCCAGGCCAGTATATTTAAATAGTAAAGTGGTTAAGATGAAATTTACAATATTTAAATTTAGAGATAGTGCCCATAGATAAACCATGCAGGTTAATAGAATACTCGTGCTATCTATGAAGTTAATGTATGCATGCCTTAGTAAGTGTGCATAAACTTTTCTGTATTTTCTCTTCAAGTTTTCTTTTGGTTTTAAATATGCATTTTAATAGACAAATAGACACTGCAAACTTAAGCTAACGAAATTGATAAATGAAAGATAAGAAACTGAATATGTTAATCATTAAAGCAGTCTGATCTTTTAAACTATATTTTTTTTAAAAATGCGTACAAAAAACAAAGAGAGATGAAGTATTCATTGCGAAACGAAAAGAATATATGTATTTGTTATTATCAAAATATGCTCTAAATTGTAATTGAAGTCGTTTGTATATATTTACATATAATATAATTATTTTAGGGAGTGAAAGCAAAGATTGCAAACAAATCACTTTAGATTAATTTTTACGAATTGTTAAGATATTCGATTTAGCAGAGGGCAAATTATCGGGACTCGACTTTTTGATCAAAATAGTAGCCAACATTAAAAACGGTTTAGTTATTCGGGTTGAACGTTAGGGAAATATACTTTATATGGATTTAGGAACTTTTACATGTTAAATTTTTTGCAAGTTTTAGCATGATTTTTTACAGAAAATTAGACTACCTTAGAAATACTTAGGAATCAAGAAAGACGACAACTTATGTACTTCAATTTCATATTTGTAAATAATGGTAAAAACAATCAAAGCTGCTGTTCAAAACTGTATCTTTATTGCTGGTCTGACTGCTGGTGTACAACGAGCCGAAGTCACATATGCACGTACGGATGGATGTACTACATACATTTGTACGTACAGACAAAACCCATCAATTGAATTTCTATTTTTGTTTTTCTTTTTGAGACAATCCCAATGTTGGTCCGCATGCATGGGAGCTGGCACTTTTTTGTAGGTTCCCACTGCAGCTTGCAAAGCGCAAAACTCGTTTTGTGTGCATGGAATATAGCCGAATTACTTTAAATCCGCTTGTAATATTTTCAATTTTATTTATGAATTTATTTGGTAACGTTCTCATTTTAACGGAGGATGCCGCCTTAATACATTTTAAATATAAAATTACAAAAGTGTTGATTGGTAAATCGTAGGTAACTACTTAAGCTTTTTTGCTTGATTTAAATATATAACATTTCTAGTTTGAATAGCGTATAATTTTTTTCTTTTAATATGGGACTGCTGCTGCTATTACTGATCACGGCTTTCCACTGGTGCTGATTTGCCACCTGGCCTCCCGATTTTGAAAATTACGACTGTCATGCACTGGTCTATCCAGGTTATTAAACCTCCTAGTTGGCAATGCTGCAATGGACATGTGCTTTGTAATAATTGCCGTAATCGGTCTGAAAAGTGCCCGGTTTGCAGGGTGCCATTGGGACCGCGGGGACGGTGCTTGCTGTCTGATAAATTATTTACACTGCTGACGGAGAACTTCCCCTGTGCTGGTGGTAAGTAAAACCCATTCTTAATGGTCAAACAGGCAAGTGTGCTAAATGTTGTTGCGAGAAAACTTATTAATATGTCTTTAGTGTGTCAGTTGTTGGGAAAACTTTTGGGATATCTGCTAGTAATCTACCGAAAATGGTGCTTAAATTACCGTTGCCATTAGTATGGTGTCCCAGGCTGGGACCGATACGTATCTAAGAGCTGGTGCAAATAAGATGCCTTTTATTTGGCGAAAACGGAAACTTTGAATACGTAGTTAAATTATTCGTACCTAACAACAGCAAAAAAGGACGTTATTTTTCAATTACTTTGTGCAAACGTAGCCTTTAAACAGCGATTTAAAGTATAATTAAACAGGTGCCAAGCTCTTCAAAATTACAAAAGCAACAAAGAAAATCACTGTAAAAATGAAAGGCAAAATCAATTTATTTTCTCTTTGGAATAGAGAACCGTGTAAGTATAAGGATACTTACCAACCGTTGATAAAGTAAAATTGCTTTGTTCTTATTGTATTCCGGTTGGTTCTTATTTTATAATTAGTTCAAAATCGCTAAAGTTTTTTAAAGCTTTTTGTTGGCTTAACGGGTAGGGATGGAAAATAAAAAATGTATTAGCTTTCATAGCATAACTTAAAAAGCCAAGTTATAGTATATTAAAGATGTTCAGGGAATAGCTTGCAGTATTTCTGTAATGTGTAATCTAAACATATCCATTACCGCTGAATGTAAAGTTTACAAAGTAGGTTTTAATTGTTGCACAGTGTTCAAGTTATTGGTCCTAATTGACGTTAAGTGATATGTTATATAATTTTATAGTAAGTTTTCACAATAAATAATAACAAAAGTTTTTGCGAAAGGCACGAGAATGGAAATTAGAAAGAAAGTTTTTAACGCCTGGTCAACAAATATTGTTTTTAGAGCTAAATTTGCGTTTAAAAAATGTATGCAGACATAATGACTTACACAAGTATGCATCTCTTTTAAATTTTCTAGTTAAAATCGACAGATCTACTGCCGCCACCTCTGGACGACACAACAAACGCATCAGTGCTACTAAATGCACAACAGAATATCATAATCAACCAATAATGTCATTGGCCTCGGGAAAAAGTCAAGAAAAACATCCAGACAGTTGCAGATGAACACTGTGATTTCAGTTGTGAATGACGGTCGGAAAGAGTGCATGAAGCAAGTTCCAGAAATGCAGAAAGAAAATGAGCAAAGTGTGTTAAATACAAAATAATGTCAACGATGCAGGCCTGCAACGTTGTACGATAAAAAGGCAAAAGAATGAAAGTATCTTGAACGAGCTTCTTCAGAACAGCAACAATATGCTCGTTAAACCAAAGTTAAAGTTAAGTAAGAAAAGTTGTCAGATTACAGGCCAAGATCAAGACGAATTGTACAGCGATGAAGTTGCAAACGTGAATAATGGCGAACAGCGCTTACTAAGGCTGGGGCAGGTGTTGAAGCACGGCAAAGGCCAACAGAAATATCAAAATTGTTATTGCCCGACTGGGAAATCATACTGCAGCCAGGCAAAACTTTTGAAGCCAGCCAGTGCTAACAAATTGTCAACCGTCAAACAAGAAACCACCGCAGACTCCGTAAATCGTTTGGATGCAGTCTCTGAAATTTCATTTGTTGTTGCAGCAAACAATGCGGCGAGGTTATCAGCGGGTACCCATAAGGGAAACACCGACGCGGAGTCATGGGCAAGGGTGTCGGGGAATTCGTTAAAAACGCAGTTACATTCCCAAGCAGAATCGTTCAAGTGGCTGCTGCCACAAAATCTGACCGCCGAACATAGCTTGTCCGCTCTGCGCTTCTATGATACCGTTGGCCAACGCTTGCAGGTTCATGTTCAGGTAATGCCTTGGCAAAACCAGGTGCTAAAGTACACACTTTTTTCCTGGCTATGCTGACGATCGACGGACGGATGAAAGCTATGCTGCATCTCTTTCGCACCAGAACACGACGCAGCAGGACCACCATAACTTACAAACAATAATCGAATCATAATGTGCCCAGGTTAACTGGTGTGGTACTACACATCCACTCAGGCGCAGTTGGCCAAATATTAGCGCTGCTGGCGAATTTCTCAAATGGAACAAGGGATAGAACGCCTGCACTTGTTTTGATATTGTCGTCCATTAGAAATAGCTAAACGTTCTTACTATGAGTTAAGGAAATGTTGCGGACGACGAAAATCGGTAAAAGAGTATATTTATTTTTTATGTACATTAAAGAAACATTACAAATAAATGCATTCCAAGAGAACTTAGTAAAAATGTGTTTTAACATTATATGTATATGATAATTGTTAATTTAAAAAAGTTTGCATACTATTTCTATAGAATTATATTATTTGGTAAACATAAAATAACGAATTCTTTCAATTGTAACGAACTGTAAGTGGTTCGACATTTATGTTAGATTTTTTTATCTGTTTTCATAAAATTATTTTTAATATGGAAAGCACAATTTTAAATGTGTTGGTCAGCTGCATTTTTAATTAATAAAATCATTTAGAAATGTGCTTGCCTGGCATGGCTGGTACCCAACAAGTACATGCCACATAGCATGCCTGCCCCTTCAACATTGATCCGCGACAAGTTGATTTAAATTTTTTTATGTGTCTATATTTGCATAAAACCAACAGCAACAGCATCCTGCATCCTGATAATTGCCTTGCACGAATATTGATATTTTTGCCTTATACATGTAGATATGTGTGGATGCGCATTTATGTGCGTCTGTATGTACTTACGGATGCCCTTCTACATATGTATATATACAGCGTATGACTATATTTTTGATGCTAGGGTGAAACTAGGTTGTTCTATGTGTGCATGTTACTGCACTGATCAATCAAGTCAATTTATGTTTATGAAGGGAAAAAAATATGTAAGAATTAATAGGTATAAATTAAAAAAAAAAAATTTGGATATAAAACAAAACATTTTAATTAATTTTTTATTCGCTACTTTTGTACGTATGTACATAAAAATGTTATTTGAATGTACATGTGATAGTATATAAAATTCGTAATTGAGAGATCTCTCCAATCGTTATACAAACAACTCAAATACGTGGACAATTTAGCGATAAAATCTGCTCAGCTAACATCTTGCTGCCTGCACTCTAAACTACACACATGTACAGTCTGGAGCCTACATTAAAAGATTTGACATACAAATAATTTGCCATACCTACATACATACATATTCATTTACTATAACAACTTCCAGAATTGCATCAGTTCTTCCACTCTCTTTTCCTTCTCTCTCTTTTACCCTTTAAACAAAAATATGGTAACAGAGTATAATAAATTTTTATTTGGACTTCATTTTCGTTAAAGATGGTTTTGTATCTATTGTATTATATTGTATTGTATGCATTTAAATCTATTGTTTATTTGAAATAATAATCTATATACATTGTAATGTCGTTTTAAATCATTTTTTTGTTGCTATGTTAGCATTCAAAGATTTTAAATACATACAAGCAATCGGTATTTTCTAGTCGCGCATACGCTGATTCTGATATGCTCGTTCTGTTCGTTATCCGCAAGTGGAATGTGTATATGAATGAATGTGCGTGCCTAGAAATTAGTTATTGCCGATGAGCGTTGCTGTCACCTCGGTTCCGCGTTCGTTGTCTTTAAATACCTACATACATATATACATATGTACATATTGGTTGTGTGTGTAGACATTTAGTGCTCTTAATATTTGTCTGAATTGAGTTTGTAATTAATTTGTTAACATATAATAGCGGGCGCACGTGTTATAAAAAAATATTCCGTGTTTGCTGAATTTATAAGACATTGCGGCTGCCATATACCCAGTGGCACAGCATTGTGGGTGCTCCGCTGGCGTCGACAAGTTCATTTGTACTCTCTCTGTTACGTTCACCATTTTCGTTTTCGCGAGCGTTCTTGTACTTTGTATTTGCTTTTCGGTCAATCAGTTGATATATGTACGTTTGTATGTAAATGTATTCTGTTGTTCTCTTAAATGCATAGAAGTAACATGACAAACGAAAATGGTGAGAAAATTTAATGTAGGGAGTCATTTGCCAATTAGAATTGGTATATGTATGTTGGCATATGCGTAAAAATAAAAAGTAGTCCTAAGTTGGTTACCTTAATTTTAGATAATTTAGATGTTTTTGATATTGTGGCGGCAAGTGACGGACCATCGTTGCAGAGCTTCCGCAATAACTCTCTTGATGAATTATACAATTCCAAAGTGCTACAGGCAGTTGAACTCCATTCGACACCTGTAGCATTGTTGCGACGCGTCAGTGAGACAGTGACGCACAGTATTCTCAGTGACTTGGAGCCGGAGACACAACATTTGTTGGGTAAAACGCCGGTACTGCCAAAAAATGATGCTCAAAAGCGACCGCAACCTCCACCTCGCTCATACATGAAGGGACAGCAACATAATTTTGCTGATGGCACTGAAGCAGGTGAGTTGAATATTTGCAAATGTATGTACTAAATTTATACATTGTTCAGATATTTGGAATTCAATAATATTTATGCATATAAGAGAGAAATGTAGCGCAACCAACGGAAATAATTTCCAAATTATTTTCCCCGAAAATGACTTTCTTCCAAACGCAGGCTAACTCTCACGTTAAAAGTCAGTGCTTACAAACAATACATTGGCGCCACGATGGTGGTACAGGAAAATAAGGCATTCGATGACAGAGCTGACGCAGCTGTTAGCCAAACAACTGATGTTAGGTTCTACAGACACATGCACTACGGAAAACGTGGAGTGTTTATTCAAAGTTTCCGCACAGCTAGTGCATCAAGTTCATTTGGTTCCTTAACTTTTACGTAGCACTGTCTCCCCAGGGGTTGTTGATTGGGAAATTACGTTTTTTACTGACTATTGCAATGGTAAGGATGTACAGTGAAACTATGTTTACGTACATTTGTGTTCTGATATCCTCATATGTATTCTTATCACATGTCGAACTTGTGTTAAAATCTTAACACCTGGTTACTGGGAAGATTTCGGTCGAGCATACTCAACTAAGCTTTTTTGAAGTATTATTATCGTGCATACTTCTACCGCACCAACACAGTAAAGGCGTATGTTGTCTTAGGCAGAAATAACTATTATTATTATTGTTACATTGCTTTCGCAACTCCGTATTTATTTATTTGGAAATTTCTGCTTTGCGGTCTGCATCATTTGAACACACAGAACAGTTTTCTCTTCGTAACATTTAAGCACAGTTTTCAATGCAACTCATTGATGCTTTTCCGTTGCCTGTGAAACTAAAAAACTTTTTAGCTTTCTAAGTGTGCGGAATGCATGATAGTGACATTCCTGTTTACTTAAATCTGAAACATGAATAATAATTTGTTTTCAAGCAGTCACCATTGATAAATGAATCTTAAGGGTCTTTTATACATGCTTACTTAAATACTTCCAAACATATATAGGGTGTACATAAATGCAAGTACATACACATGCATATGTTCGCATCTGCACATTCGTCCAATTGTATGTATTCGCAATGGCCAACATTTATAAATGACTCCATCAGCGTGGTGTGGTTTATGCGAAATGAATAGGGAGCTTCCAGCATATAAGAAACAAAGCGGTAAGTGTCAAGGCGTCCACCTGACACATCATTTGACTTGACACACAAAATCTTTTTCGTACTTACATGTACATGTACATTTGTATATAGTTCTTTTCATTTTGATGCTATTTGCGCTGAGTCAGTAGCTCTGACTGGGCGCTTTCGTGTTCAGTCCGTAGCTGTTTTTACATTGGATATCATTCATAATCTCAATTTTTATACGATTTAAGTCACTGACATTAGTTAAGCAATTTGGTTTTAAGATCACCTACATATGGGCAGTATTTGAATGTTAGCAAACGTTTGTTAAAAAAATGTTTGTTTTAGTTGTATTATTTGTATACAAAGTTTTGTAATAATTGAAGGAAAAAATGGATGTAAAAAAATGTAATTTATTCAAAAACTTTTTTAATTATTTTTATTTCCACGAGACATAGGATGTGGGAAATGAAACAAGTAAAACTTGCAAACAGCAGTGTCGTTAGTTTAAACCGCAATAAACGCCAGGGTGTGAAAAAGACAATTTTTCGGGAACAGAGTTTTAAAATAGACTATCAAAAGTAATAATCACGTATACGTTTACAAAATATATAATAGTGCATATCTATAAGTTACTGCTTGAAAGAAACCTAATGACTTTGGCAAGTTACAGTTCAAAGAGTACATAACAATTTTTTGCGTAGTGCATGAATATGAAATATCGCTCTTGCAGGGCATACACACAAATACTCATCCCCTTTACCAGCCAACTGAAACTCAACTATCTTACCTGCTTCAAGCAACCTAGTGCGCACTCCTTTCTATCTTTGCCGACACCTGTGAAATTTATGCCCAAAAAACAAAAAATGGCATTGCCGCAAAACTTTTAAATGCGGTACATAATTTATAAATGCTGAAAGGAGTGACAGGAGGAAACTAACCAGGTAAGAGCAGTTTGATATTGCTGCGTTCAACGTGGCGGAGACATTTTAAATTAATTAAGCAATGGTAAATATTTGCTGCATTTCAAACGCGAACTTCTTATTGAACTTGTAAATATTTAATGGGATACATGCATAGCTATAGCCAAGAGCAGGCCAACTTAACTAGAATGAACCGAACCGAAATAGTAAATATTTACTGTTGATAATGGCTAATTAATAGATAAGCGAATATTCTTAAAGCAAGTCATATGGAATGTTGATATATCTATAATTGATATAGTCGTTTATATTTATTTATTTATTTAATTTTGTGTGTGTAAATTATTATTTTAACTTGATTTTCTTTTAACAATATTCCTTTTTAAATAGAATTTTCTCTCCCTGTTGGGTATTAAAACAAAATAGGCAGTTGGTAAAATGTATCATAGACTTCGTGTTATTTTATAATTCGTAAATTAATTAATTTTATTAAATTAATATAAATTATATAAATGCCCAGTATTGCTTATTATTTTCTAATAATATTTTATTTATTTTATATATCTTAGTATTGCTAATACACTGGCTCAGTGTGTTGCCAGTTTACATTCCTGACGCGAATTTGTTATTTTAACAAATTAAAAGAGCGATCGCCAAAGTGCTAAGTGGGCTCTCGAGCATTCAAGTGAGCTAGCGAGAGAGAAGGGAACAGTTTCGTTTATGTTTTTTATTAGCATAAGATATTGCAGTAGCAAGCGATAAAATTCTCCCGTATCTATAGATGCTCGCTGCTTCCCATGAAATTTAAATGATTCGTTAGAGCTTTGTCAGTTGTACGCCGCCGACTGGTGCGCATCAGATCTGAGATTAGTCAGATTTTTTTTCATTTAATCTTATCGCCTCCGTGCGGTAGGTCGCCAGAAAGTTATTCATTATTCGCAGTGTGTGTGTCGACCTTAATGTGAGCTGTTGTTATGTATAAGTACCAAATTACACAAAAATTGTGGCTTTATTCGGTTTATTTATGAGTGCCAAAGTTGTATCATAGTCAAACAAACAAATCAAGTTCTAAAATCCTTTATGAGATCAAAGTGAAAAATCAGGCATGTATTTTTGCTACTTATTTATAATATAAATAAATGTATTATTTTAAATACTCATTAAATGTGTAAAACATTTGTTGATTTCAAAATTTTACAATTTTAATATAAGAGAAATTAGCCTTGCCAGTCATCAAGTTGTTTAGCTAGCTCATGATAGGATGGTCCATAATTGACACGTGATAATTCAACAAAGATTTGTCAAAACTTGACACCAAATATTTGTAAAGAATTATCATGTCGCCGCTTGGTGACAAGTGGCGAGTAAATTGTTTTGTTAAAACAAATGTGGAAGACGGTTATAGATTTGCAAACCGGTTTTAAAATTAAGCGAAGTGCTGATTACATTTACTTTTTAATTGTGAGACAGCCTGCAAATTGTTTTTAACATTTTTTCTCATGAAAAAACTTTTTAATATTAAAAATAAATAAAAAAAATTTGATTTTACTTTCCGTATAAACAAGTTTTTTGTGTTCTACCTCCTGTAAGACTCGGTTGAAGAATAGTGAAATAGGTTGTTGTGCAACAATAATGGCAATAATTGCACGTTGACATCGGAGGCAATGTAAGCACCTTTAACAAAATCAGCCCAGGACAGTTTCTCTTGGTTTATTGGTGTCAACGTGATCTTTGCAGATGGCATTGCATCTACAGCTACCTCAGCGCAATCAGCGACTGTCAATCTGTTTTGCAATCTTAAGTTTGTCATTAGAGCACTGTCGTCGCGGCAACGACTTAAATAGCATAACGTCTGTGTTCATTTTACAATTTAAACTTAATACATAAGGAGGTGTTAGTGGATGTAAAGTCAGGGCTGAAGTTGCTTTTGACGTTGCAAGTCTTGATACCGTCGTCACTGCATTTGCTTTTTGTATATAAGTTATGCATGAGCTGCAAAAATGAATGAAAAATGGTTGAAATGCAGCATTGTGCCACTTATAACCAATTTAGAAAATTAGACACACACTTAAATTTAGAACAAACGGTAACAAATTACCGCCCTTACAATCTCCACAGAAATCGACATATAAAGCTGTTTAAAAGTTAAATCCTGCTTGCTTCTTACAGGCAAAAACATTAAACAGCTACTAAAATTGCAACTAAAGAACACACTGGCACACAGTGACGACATGACACAATGCGGTAACACTGCTGGCAATCCCGCAATGCCGTTACATACCAAATTAGACATACACAATTTCTCGGAGGACCATAATAATGGGTTGTCTGAAGTCGTCAGTGAGAGTATTGGCGAGGTGACACAAAACGCTGCAACACTAATTTTAACGCCGACGTCATTAAATTTAACAAACACAACACCAAATGCTCGCAGTAGCGGCGCCAATAACAATAGCAGCGAACGCAGGGCCAACGCAGACAATGGGAGGGGCTATCATGCGAACGGCGAACACTACAAAGGACCTAAATGGTAAGTGAGAAAATCATACTAGTGGCATGGGTGAAGCCTAGGCATTTTTTACGCCTGTATGTAAATGTGAGCTTTTGCGTAACTCTTTGAATGCGCATCCGGCGCAGACAAGCCGACATTCACACTAGCATTGCATACGTTTTTTGCATTTTATTTTCTTGAGGTTGATGCTTATTGTTGTTATACATTATATTTTGTACCGTATTTATTTCAGCTAAGGCGTGAGTTTGTTGATGTGCAGGAAGCAGATTTTAAGCTTAATATACTGCAGAGCCTTAATGGCATTGCAAGTCTCACTTTATTTTTGAACCGTAGCAAGAGCTAATAACAGCTGCTATCAATTGATGACGATGGCTTTACGGTAATTTTGCAATTTTAAATAGGCGATGTTTTGTGAAGAAATTTGAGTCTGAAAAACTTAAACCAGTTTGCAGAGGTTGCATGTCACTTGGCCTATTTTGACAAATTGATGAGCAAAGCTAAGAAACTGTAAGCATTGTTTATTGTCTGCAAACATAAAATGATGAAGATGAACTTTAGTTATATGTTGCTTATAGTTATTTTAAAAGAGTACCTTCATAAATATTGGCAACCCAATTTCAAAAAATATTCCCGCACGCAGTTTAACAGGTTGTTTTAGAAACTCCATATAGCAGTTGATTATTTTGCGAGTCGTCACAGAATACTCCAGCCAATTTATGTTAAACACGCTATTTGTAAGTTGATTTGCATACACAGTAAGCTCGTTGCCGTAGTAACACGGCAGAAATATTTGCACGATCATCACTCCCACAAACTGCACCGTGGTCAGGAAAACACCCGGGTTTCGTTGCCAGCCCATTTGTACTAGACGGTAGCCGCTAAAACAGATAATTAACGCGCTGAGGACTACTTGGGCAAGCACGTATGGCGAAACCAACTGCTCGCACTGTTTCGTTAGGATTCGCACTCGCTTGTGAAGGTGAAAGATGCAACGCAATTCTGGATAAGCTTTCTCCTCTGGTGCTTCCTGTAATGCAAGCAACCGTCGACTTAGTAAGCGATAAAGCAACCCGATATGAAACATAAAGTAGCAGCCCATCGTGTCCAAAAGGCAATTTGAAAGGCAGCACAGTGTCATGGCCAGTACGTTGTAGGCCCAAGCGTAAAAGTAGCGCTGGGAATTATGCCATTCGAAGGGCACATAATAACTGAATGGAAGTTCGTATGTGTCCTGGTAGAGCACGCTTATGTATCCTGTCAAGGCTACAACCACACATCCTCCAATATAAAAGTAAAATATGCGCTTAAAATGGCTTTGCGCGCACTGCCAGAACTGGATTTCTTCAATTCTTTGTAGTTTGAAGATATCAGATCGGTCCAGCTCATTTATAAACTGCCAGGCCTTTTCACCCCTATACCAAATGTTAATAATTTTTATGAACAAAGCCAGTTCAGTCAGCGACATATACAGAACATTGCCTGCTTGTTCCATCCCGTTCGATTTTAAGACTTCCATCCACATAAGCGTTATGTAAGTGAATGTTAATGGCAGATGTAATACAAAAGGGTATATATCCTTAATAACATTCCAGCCGTCGTTAACTTTCTGCCATTTCCAGATGCCTAGCCAACGCTGAACTGTAAGGAGAGTTCGTATGGCAGATATGCGATCCGTAGATTGAGTAGTGAACATCTCAAGTGAAACTCGTGCTATCCAATAATACGGTCATTATTAAAAATTAGCTGCTTTTATAGACTTTCTGACTCCGGGTTTCATAAAAATTTTATAAACGGCTTATACATTATATGAACGACATAATCGTTGCCCTCGGATACGACAGTTGGCCTTTACCCTTGTTCTTTTCATAGTTGTTTTTTATAGTTCTTTGTTAGTTCTTATTTGCGATCTAATAGCCGTACCTCAGTAAAGCTTTTTTACTATGATAACAATTTTATTATATGACTGAGGCGGGAAAGAACTAGTTCCACTAATTAACTGTGTTCACAGAAGCCAGCCCTGCTTCGATTTCTAATTGGTGTGTATATTTACATTTATTAAACCAAAGCAATTATAATAATTAAGTCGCTGATATAATAATAACCTTAATTGGTCTTCTTCATGTATTGCATAAGTCACGCAATATCAGTTTGTTACTTTAGATATAAAACGGCTAAGTCAGTCATTGGATAACTTTGGTAAAGATAATATGTCCGCATAAAAACAGTAAAAAATAATATGTACCCTCTAAGATATTCTATTATACATTTAATGCATTTTCTTCTTGGTGACTTTCTTAAACATTCACAGCCTCTAAATAGTTTAAACAACACTCGTTTGATTTTGTGCTATCCTTTGTTATTTCCGTAATATTGCAATTCTTATGCTTTATGTTCGGCTTAAAAAATACACAGATCATAAAACATTGTTTTTAATATTCTGCCTGATAATTAACAAATCAGTGTGTACGTTAATATATGTTTTATTTATACTATTTGCATTGCGCATGCTTAAGTAAAATATCGATATAAATTTTGTTGTGCTATATTTATTGATGGGTATCTTTATTTTATTGTACAACGAATGAAACATATATGTTAATGTAGTATTGTTATTTAGATTATTGTAAAAACCAGCACTCAGTTTATTTTGAAACATTTAGTAAAAGCGCAAAAAAACTGTAAGCATTATTGATGGTCTGTAAATATTAAATCAAATTTTAAACGGGATCTCTTTAGTTAAAATATGTGTGTTGAACGAACCTTAACAAAAGTAGGCAAACCAACCTCAAAGAAATACCCGGCACGAATTTTTACAGGACGCTTTAGATGCTCCATGTAAACTATAAGTAATTTGCAAGTGTGTTTTTGATATTGCATCCAGTTGGTGCTGTAAACTTCGTTGGTCAGTCTGTGGGCATGGACTGTGACCTCATTTCCGTAATAGCAGGGTAAAAATATTTGCAGAATCATAACACTAAGAAACTGTAGCATAGATATAAACTGGCCAGGATTGGCCAGTATTCCGACGTGCTGCAGACGATAACCACTAAAGCAGATAATAAAGGCACTCAAAATAATTTGGGAAAGAATATAGGGCGAAACGAGCGTCTGACACTCCAGAGTTAATCTATAAAACCAACAAACAATTATATGTAATGTATTCATACAGATGCAAAAATTAATTTTGTGACCTTCGTACGTGCCCGTGTAAAGTGAAGATCATTCGCAGTTCCTTCTTAAATTCTACTTCGTTTGCCACTTCCTTTAGTGCTTTAAGTCGCATGCCTAGCAACCAGTAGAGTAAAGATAAATGAAACAAAAAGTAGCAGCCGATCGCGTCCAGCGTTACATTTGAGATGCAGGTCAGCGTCATAGCAACCATGTTGTAAACATATGCATAAATATAGCCTTGTTCATTTTGCCACTCAAAGGGTACAAAATAGGCAAATGGTAGTTCATAGTCGTTAAGAAACAAAACTCCTATGCAGCTGCTGTAGACAACTCCTAGACTTGTTAGCATGTATATATAAAATCGCCATTTAAAGGTGCGTTGTTTATTTAGCCACTGGTTCTTTTCCTCCTGCGATCGCAACCTGTAGTTGTCCGATTGTTGCAGATGATTTATTAGTTGCTTTGCAGATGTGCCACGATACCAAATATTTAGAATTTTCACAACGAGCGCCATTTCTGTAATTGACATGTATAGGACCTGGCCTGCCTGTTCCAAGTTGTTCGATACAAATGCTTCCAGCCACATAAGTCCAATGAAAGTAAACGTGATGGGAACGTGAAGTAAAAAGCGAAAGTTTTTCTTTAAAAATACTAGAACGCGCGAATCGTTTTCGGTTGCAGGGGTCCAAGACCAGATTCCACAAAGTCGCATGACCCGCAGGATCCAGTGAATAGCTTGTGTGCGATGTGAATAGTTTTTCATTTCTATTTTATTTAGTGTTATATATTTTCTTTTATATACAGGCATAATAAGACAATTATCAGCAATTAGACTTTCATAAATAAAGAAACATGCACGGAAGGTCATTTACTTAATTCTACTACGTCGTCTTTTGGTCGCCGCTAACAATTTTTGAAGTAGAAGTTTTAAGGACGAAAGCTTAACCAATAAGCCAATACATTCAATACATTCATTCCTTAAAGGTGGCGTCATTTGGTGCTGCACTGGTCTCTTGTTTCGGAGCATGTTGCCTTGCTCATGATATTCGTGGCGTTGTGGACACTGGCGTTGGTATTGCTACCGGAGTACGCTGCACCTGACACGGCCATAATGCGCATTATACTGCTTTTTGTGGGTGCGCAAATATCTGGAATTTTGGTTACTTTTATTCACTTGCCAGACATGTTGGGCATGTTATTTTTTGGAGTCCTCTACACTAATGTTGGTTTGGCTAATTTCGAAGGCTATGCGCGCCTTGAACTTTTCTTAAGGTAAGTGAAGTGGCTTCTTTAAGTCTATAGGTATTCTTATTGGGATATTTACTTGCAGGGAATTGGCTTTGATTAATATTATGCTGTTAGCCGGTCTCGGCCTCGATGGCAGCGCATTTAGACGGTTGTGGCTTATGATTCTGCGCCTGACCCTGGTGCCAACTATAGTAGAGGTGACCGTAATAGCTGTACTGGCCTATTTTGCATTGTCCATGCCGTGGATGTGGGGCATAGCCTTAGGGTAAGCATATAATCAGTGGTCTTGTTGAAAATGTATCAGGTGATTGTGTTTTAGTTTGGTCATCACAGCTGTGTCACCTAATGTTGTCGTCACAGTCATGCTTAAACTTAAGGAGGATCGCCTGGGTCTAAACAGTGGAATACATACTCTTATATACGCAATGACCACGTGCAATGATGTCGTTGCTATCTTCTTGTTTGGCGTCGTAATCAGCATTATATTTTCCTCAAGTACGTGCCAATCGCAAAGAAACTTTTTGCTTCTATAGGCCAAGAAATAATCACGCTTGCATACTTTCAGGCTCGTTGACACAAAAAGTATTGCAAGGACCCATTGGGATTGGTATTGGACTTGTGTTTGGATACCTATATGGCATGATGTTGCACTATTTGCCATCGCGTAATGCGGTAAGCGTTGGGTGGTCTCCAGTTGTGCCTCTTTCTAGTAGTTATAGCAAACTTTCACACTTTCAATCAGTGTATTTAATAATACACAATGCGCAAGCCCGAAATTGCCATATTATTGGTTAAATACTGAAACGAAGTGTGACGTCCGAATAGACTATTTATGTAATACTTTAAAAATCAGTATACGCGTCTGAAATGCGTATAAGTTTTGGGTGCATTTTGCATAAAAGCACACTTGCATCTAAAGCGATGTAATCGGAGGTGGCACTGGGTCTGGCGACATTTGCGACGACAGTTACTGCCGGCGTCCATGGAAACTTATGGCAGTAGTGCTGCACGCTGCTCCTATGCAAGCTGCGAGCGCCAACCCAGCTCCGTTGCAGCCACAAAACTCATTGCCGCAACTTACACCGCTAATGGCGCACATAATCAAACGCCATGGGTGGCGGTAAATGCATTTGAAGTCTTGAAAACACACACACGTGTACCCATGTACATTTATGTACATATACCATTCATAACTTTTGTTTTCTCCAGAGTATTCTCTTGCCGCCACTGCGCGAAACTGTAGTATGTACAACGCTGTTTCACGCTGTGTTCCGTTGAAGACGCAGCGCTTGCATAGTTGCATATATTTGCCACTAACATTATTTATTGTGAGTGCATGTGATTGTGTGTCGGTGCTTGTTATTAAGTCGAAATATTTTTGTTGAAAGCCATTACAACTGTAGATATACCATGAACATATTTCAAATATGTTATAAAATTTCAAAAAATCTTCACGCTGTTTATTAACTAGTACTTATTATGTATAATTAATATTGGTATTTATAAGAAATTTTTTTAATGCTATATATAAGTCTATTAAAATGATAAATTATAAGTGGCTCTTTATGAATCGACAATATAAGGTATGAAGAATATATTCATATATATATATGAACAGCCTCAGCACTTATACATTATTATTATTTTTTAACTCTTTTCTAGTTATTTTTTTCAATATTGTCTTTTATCCATTTTTTAAAGGTTTATGTAAACGGACTTCGATTTGTTTTGACTATCTTGGGTGGTACCATTGCTGTGATGGGTAGCCGAATTATCGGTTATACATCGGCTGGTGCTTTAGGTTGCGTTATGTTAGCCTTTATAGCAGGCATTGGTTGGAAAAGAGAGGAGCTCAAAATGACACCGGAGCAAATACAAGCACAAAAAGTAGTAAGTTCCATGTCTTCATCACGCTGATTTTTTTGGGCTTTTATATAATTTCTAATTTGAAATTTTCCATAAATATAAATTATATAAATCGCTTGTTTATTAGTTGCCTAAATATTCCCAAAAAAAGAAAAATTTAAACTAATGAAAAGAAATTAATATGAGACATGAATATTTATTTTCACTATTAATATTAGTTTAATTTGCATGTATTTTCCAGGCCAGTGTTCCTAAGCGTTTGGACCTGCTTTGGAAATTTCTTAAGCCTGTTTCTTTTGCACTTATTGGCAAGGAAATCAATTTTGCCGTGCTGGAAGGTCGCGTAATCGGCTATGGTGCACTGTTGGTGCTGTTAGGAAGTTTGGTAATTAAAATGGCTGACTAAGGATGAGCATCAAAAGTTCTCATTAACCTTGTACAGCACTTATTTGAGCATACCAACATTTTACAAGAAGATTTCAGAACATAATTTAATATTCTGTTTATTGCATCAAATTGAATTACAATTTTAATTTTTGGTTTTTACTTGTAGTTCCGCCTGGCTTTTGCATATTTATCTACATATGGCGGAAATCTGTCGAGAAGAGAACGTGCCTATATTACAATTTCCGGCTTTCCCAAAGCAACCGTCCAAGTAAGTTTAACGTGCCGACTTCTATAGCGTTGCATTTGCTAAGCTAGGTAGAATAACAGGAAAGCGTTTTGTTTACTTAAGTTTGGCATAATTACCGGACATTATCTATACTGGTTTCAGTTAACCTTTATTGGGTTATGTTGGTTTTCTTAAACTTCAAAGGTATTCTCGTATTTGCAGATCATGTTCTATCCGTATGTAACATTGGTCTATTTATTTTGATTTTCGGGAACCAGTACCTCACATTTTTTCATCCATTAGTACCTTTATAATTTGTTTAATATGCGGTGTGCATTCTGCTAATTCGATGATTTTTACAGACATTGTTTCGCAAATGAGTTAAAATATCATATATTTCTTCTTTATACAGTTCAAAATAATGCATCCGTCTTCTAGCAGATACTTCATTTCATTTATACGAAACTGTTCGAAAATTGTTGCAATTTTCTATAATATTTTAATACAATCTTTTCACAGGCTGCCTTGGGTCCGGTTGCCTTAGATCTAGCTCGTTCTTCCAATTTGGCAAGTGAATTAGCATTGGCGAGCAATGTGCTAATCATATCGGTTTTAGCTATTATATTCACAGCGCCGTTGGGTGCAATTTTGATGCTTCGTCTAGCCCCATTTTGGCTAAAGCATGGAGATACTGTGGACACAGCTGAAACACCTACAACTCCAGTGTCGGCGGTACCGTGCACAGTAAATAATGTAGGTGAACTTAACTCACCAAACACTCCAAAAAATATTCAGTAAAGTTTCGGAGAGCAGTTCATTTGTCTAGTAAAATACCAATAATATGTGTAACAAATGTTTTGTTTTAGTTATTTTTAAAGAGAGCATTATCAACGTATTGCCTTCAGAAAAAGGTGAGGGGTAGATTCAGCAGTTAGATATGTTTTTAAATATCATAATCAAATTATGCTTTGTATTGTTATACTAATATACCTTTACGTACTTATTTTCATTTGGAAAACAAAAACTCAGCTTAATGGTAAAAAATATATATACATTTAACTGCATATTATACTTTTCGATTTCCAATAAAACAGTTTTAACATTCATAGTCACCTTTGTCCTAAGTGAGTTTTTCATGTCACTCGTATTTAACCTATGTTCGAACAAGGTTGTTTTCTTCCATTGTGCAAATTTCCCAGTTTAAAGGTTAATCGTATTACAAAAGTCCGTTAAATTGTCGAAGCATAACAGAGCAGCTAAAACTCTTAAGGCACTGTATTATTTTTTTTTGTTTTTATAATAATTAGATTTCAAGGGTATTCTTCAGTTGACATACTTCCAATTTCATTGAAGAAATATAAAGACAACAAGTTTGTGTACATGCAATAATTTATATCTGCAAGTACTAGGCCGATATGCACAGTAACATAACCATATGATACGGAATTTGCTCCTGAAAATAAACGCGGACAAGATGCCCGTCAATATAACCTAGCCGGGCTTCATATGCGGCAAGCTTAAAGCAAACATTTAAATTGTAAGTTCACAAAAAATGGAAAGCTACAAAGAGTTCATCAGTGCATATCATTTTTGTGAATCAGTTTAGTTTTTTTTTTCAAGCTGCGTGTGTTTCAACTGCATGTTGTTTTACACTCATTTCGTTTACCTTTTGTGGCGTCTTTTTGTACAATAGTAACAAGTTAAAACAGGATGTAAATTAGTGTTATTAAAATTGCTGCGCTGAAATAATTGTTTTCGTTGCTCTCTGTATTATATTTATGGCTGTTTCGTTGGTTTCGTTGTTTTATTTTTATTGGCGTGTATTTATTATAGAAACCTAAGAAACCTGAAACAATGAAATCTGCAAATATGAAGAGCATAACAACTTAAGGTATACAAATTTGCAATTACCGCTAAGCAATTGAGTTGTGTTGCCTCTCAATCATTTTGAAATGAACGGTAGGCACGCCAGCGGGCTTATTCCTTCAAAAATCATTGCCCTTATCGCAGTTCATTTGAATTCCTGTAGCTATAGATCAAGCTTATCAGCGCAGCAAAATATTTTCCTGTATAAAATAAATTTTAGCATTTTATTATTGTTATTCGAATGCCAAATTCCCACAGAATCCACAGAGGTCAGGTGATACCATTATCTAATAGTACCAGAGAATACTACCAGTGTGGAACAGACACCCGACGCATAACACAAATACCACAGAAACACAACAAACTACTAACAGGAGAACAAAATCAAATCAAAAAGTTGACAAATATGCCAAAACCAGCGATGAGAAAAAATATAGCTGTACAACAAAAAATTAAGTTATAAAATTTTAAGGGCCAAGTGCGGTTTAATTTCCAAATGCCACGACAGGTCCAGACATAGGTGGGCTGGGCAAGGTTTGGAGCGTGGTAGGAATTTTTGTTTGAGCTGATTACCATAAACACAAGGTAAAGTTAAAGCTGGTTTACGCCTCGTAGTCGTTTCCACCGTTGCTGGCAGGAGCGGAAATCCGCAAAACAAAAAAATGAGCTCAAATGAAGTCAAACTTGGAGCCCGCCACTCAATTAGTAATGTTAGTTGCGTTTGACTTGACTGTTAAAAATATGAGTTATATTCGCGCAAATTATAGCTTACAACAATGCCCTGAAAACAACACTAAATATAAGAAGAACAAGAATGAAATTGTCAAAGCAAAACAATTAACATGACGAACACACATAAAACTCTACTTTGCCCGCCGTCAAAAATTTTTGGGTTTGGTGCTCGTCATAATAACATTTGAAGTTCTAAATGTGCGTTAATCACGTGATGAGCCGCAGTATTCATCTAGTTTTGTCTTTCGCCGTGTCATTTGTTAATTTTAATGTTTGTAATTTATATTGCTCACTTACTTACGTAAAAACATGATGGGCCTATTTAAAGTCTGTAACGATAGGCAGGAACATAGAATATAAAGTTTATTGCTAATCTTATACAGCTTAGCAGGTTACAGAAGACTTTGTAAAAAATTCCTATTTTATACTATTGGTACTAGTACTTACATGTAGAGGGTAAGAAAAATAGTTAAAATCTTGGCACATCAATGTGCATTTTGATAAAAAGCTTTATTTAGAACTCATGTGAAGGTTCAACAAATATATGTCGAAAATATTATGTACCAGCCTTAAAATGTGTAGTTAAATGCACAAATGTTGGTTTTTTTATTATTTCACTAGACATATTACCATATCTCTCGACAGCGTCCGCGGCTGTCAGGCAGGTAGCCAGGTTGACAGGGAAAGTCAATCATGGCAACCTCCATAATTTTTTCGGTAGTAGCTCCATCAAATGGTCTGGTAGTAGTCGATTCATAGTCGGCCAACACTTGGGTCTCGTCTAGCTCCACGCACTGATTTGGCTTAGCGCGAACAATCTCTTTATTGGGGCATTCTATGCGCTTAAGGCAGTACTTAACGCAAGGGCGTGGTGCTGGCACATTGGTTAGCTTTTTACTGCATGCATAATGTGCTATGCATTGCGTCTCCACATGTGGCAAGTTGTTGTTTACATAAAGTTGTCTGGCTGTTGTCTCTGTTGTCGTCGTTGTCGATAATATAGAATCCCGGCGAAGCAGGCGGCTTAGCAGTGAATGGTCCGCGGCAGTGTGTAAAACGCTAGCACCGAGCGCAAGTAAAATCAGCAAAAGCTTCATTTTAGAAATGCTTACGCTGAGATCCGTCAGCCTATAAATGAGCTTGTCGGACTCGGTTATTTTAAAAAAAATGTATTATCAACAAGCTGTGTCGCAGTGATAACCTAATAACCTTTACCCGTACGTCAAACAAACACAAACGTGTACAGCATTTTTATTGACTGAAGTCATTATAATATAAATACCCTTTCCTTTAAAATAATAAATAAAGCTGAAGGAAGCCCTTTAAACTGAACAAAATAATTTATTTTTATAAGAACAGAAATCTGGTCGATTTTCTGTAGCCGAATGGGATTTAAAAAAAAAATGCATTGGCGAATTTGAAAGCAAATTGAAGCTAAGTAGTCCCAAATACCAGAGGGTAGGGAATCTCCTATCGAGATTTGGTGACTTTAACAATATAATTCATTTAAAGATTGCAAAGAGTATGCAAGTTCACTTTTCAAATATTTAATGAAGTATGTAACATATAAAACGAGCATTCAAATTTGTAATAAGGGTACTAAATATCATTAAAAGGTATATAATTTTGGTATAGAATATTTAATTTTTTTGTCGGGCATAGTTGTTTACTTTTCTGGCATTAATAAAGATCTCTTAAGTTGGCATCTTGGGGTGCTGTTTACGAGTTGAAGCAAAACTTTTTAAATTGATATTATTTATATTTTAATACCGTTAAAAGTTACTTGCGCTGTTTTCACTACAAGATTATTGATAATGATTATGATCCAGCGGTTAAATGAAGTCAATGAACCTATCAATTCTTCCACTTTAAAGCAGGTACTTGAGCACAAAAGCTTATGTTGCTTGTATTCATGGGTTCTTTTTGGTAAATTGCTGACCGGTATCCCCCGAAGGCATGCGTAATATGTATAAACATTTATTGCCTTGGTGAGACGCTGTGCATAGAAAAATCGATGCTAAAGCAAAAACAGACCGGAAATTGCTAAACACTAAAACTTCCGCCGGAAATAAGCTCAATTGTTGTTGCTCTTAGTGGTGTGAGAATCTCAACAGCTCAATGCGAACAAATGTAAAGTAAAATTTAAGTATACTGGTAAGAAATATCCATTCCTTGAAGCACCATGAAACCAGGCGTAACCTTTTTTATGAAATGCATCGACCATTTTGAATATGTATCAGCAACGAAATATTCCATATTTGTTATATAAGAAATAAAGTAGATTTCTTGTACAGCACTCTAAGGCTTAGAACAGTTGGCACATTAATTATTTAAAATTAATGATCTGACATTCTAAGGAGCGCTATTTTAATTTATTGCCGATTGTTGGTCTAAAATAGAATCGCAATTTTAAGTCTAGTAGCTACAAATTGCAAAATTTGAAACGCACTTAAAACTAATATAATAAATTACATAAATATAACGATAGAATTCAATTTGTGATAAAAACATAATTATTTAACATGTTATTTTTTAAAATCGGTAAATCATAAAGTGGGTGCAAACCTAAAGATGTAGTGTCGTTACAATTATGTAAATTAATGATCGTCTGTGAAGTTGTGTGGATTGTGACAAATAAGCTGTATTTTTGCTTGAACTGGAGTCTAATTATCAGGCATCGAACTTGAAAAAATATTTTTCCAGCAATTCGTGGGTCTATCCTCAGCTTTAACTTGACAGTGTTCACATGTAAAATCTATTGAACCCCAATTCAAGTATAACGAATACCACTTAAGTTCAATTAAAACCGCTCTTGTATTTGTTTGTACAACAAACACAATTGAACATCTGAGCGAACATACACAGGTCTCTTTCATAGACTTTTCGATGTCCCTCTTATCCTGCTCCCAATAGCTTTTGCGAACTCTGTACATATGTATAATAACATTGTGGTAGTGAAAGAAAGTGGGTGTGCTAAACTTTCAATGCTGCCCATTGTTTAACAATTAACCGCAAATTGAATGCAATTAAATAAATAACGGTGTTGAACCTTTACGTAAACGGTTGTAGGCGTCGTTGCAACTTTACCTTTGTTATGCCAGTACCAATGGTAAAGTAAACACACGCACTGGATCTGTACATGTACATTTAAGCACCCAGCTGTGTTGTACAAATAAAATGAAATATTACGTGTACGTCACATTGGTCCATTTGCCAGTTCACCCACAACAGGCAACAAAAGCTGGCAGTTGAGCCGACTCCTGGTCGAGTATTTGTTTAAGGAATTGTTGTACTTTCCGCTTGGCTAGTGGCAATTGGCAGCAGCAGTGGGAAAAACAATTTATTGAACTAGCAAGCAGCAACAGCTACAAGGAGTTGAACGGCGGTGCAACGCAGCAATTATTAACAGCGCGAAACGAAACTTTTCTGGTGAATGAGGTACGAACTGTAGCTGTAACACCATCCCGAGTCCAAAAGGGTTTGAGCGATTGTGATTGTGATTGGATTATGAAAAGATTTTAACACTCTTCATATTGATTCAATACGATTTTTTATTGTTTTTACGATGTGTTATTTATGCTCGTTACGGACTGGATGTTTTCTAAAAATTTAGCTTTCTTAGTAGTGATAATAAAGTTGGTGTTTTTTGTGATGACATGCAATATCAAAGTTTTAAGTAAAATTTACAATAATTTATTGCTTGCGTTTCAACTTCACTTTTTTGTCCCAATGTAATACACGCATACACCTATAGACAGGCAGATGGATATGTTAGCGCATGCATTCCTTTACCAAATAGAAATATTTGATGAAGTGAATGTAGTGCTGTGCTAGCTGACACGAAACACGAAACCAAAAAGTCAAATGTCAGTATGACATGCAAAGTTATTGTCACATATTACTTGTTTGATGACGGTGGTGGCCTTTGTAGTATTTGATGCTTGCTTTAGTTGATGTTTGCTTTAGTTTTGCCACCTGCATTGTTGGGATTGCAATCACCCTTTTTTATAGTCATAACAGGAACTCTTTAGTTTGTTTCTTGAATTTTTTATAAAATTGATTGGGATAGCTGAAAAGTGATTTACACATGACATTGGGTGTATTTCGATTGTATGTGTATCGATTTTATAATTGATATTACAATAAAAGCAATATGAAATATAATAAAAATATATATTATATAAAATATATATACAACATTTTTATAAGGTATCATAACTTTAAATTTAAGCTTGGGCTTTATTTCCTATGTCTATTTATTCAATATGATTGGTCGCAGCGGGAATACATATTTTAAATTCACGAATGTATAATTACTTTTTCTCCGTCTATTTGCTATCTGGTTCTTACTGGTTTAGTTTTCCCACGATAATTAGGTAAACATTTTGGTTTAATAGCAACAACAGAAAATGAAGATGCTTCTTGCACCCAGTAAGTTTTGCGCAGTACTTTGTTTCAATTGTACTCCCTTTAGCAGACCCCTTGATGTTCGACGTTTTGTTTGGTTTTTCTTATGCTCATTAATTGTAATTGAAGTCTCTAATTAAACAGTTTTTTTAAGCGTGGATTCAGTCATTAAAAAAAAATAATTCCAACTTAAATTACAGGGCAATACAATCAAGCTGCCAAGAGGAAAACTTAAAAGGCAGACAAGTTGTAGGTGCTTATGAAGGTGGACATAAGATTTGATTAAAATAGTGTATGAATATTTGGTTTGAATCTATATTCGCTTATATTTAGTGCCAAGGAGTTAAGTTGTACATAGAAATTGGCATCTATATTCTTATTCTTAACAACTCTATATGCTCACATAGAAATAATTTAAATACTTTTACTTAGGAGACATAACAGAAACCCACTATCTTTAAACGTTTAAATGAAATAAATGTAATTCCCAATATTATGGCACATATTCACACTAATGTAATAAAAATAAAAGCACGAAAGGCCAACAAAAAATCATAAGCATTTCAAGAAGTCAACCTATGACCCTTTTCTCAGGCACAAATAATGCGAATTTGCTCTAGAGATAAGTGACGCTCTAAGAGATAAATACGCACAATCATTGTTGATAAATTTAGGTTTTAGGTCCTGCATACAGACTGTAGATTATGGTTCTACTTGGATATTATTGTTGACCAAGAATTCATTATTTTTGGTGTTTGCTTTTGCGTGCATAATTACTGTTGCATCCTTTTCTGTAAAGGGTATAGGATTGACAAGAACTAAATAGACACATGCTTGGTAAAACGGCTATTGGTGTATTAAATTTGCGTGTTGTGTATATGTTTTAGAATTTTTGCACATCTGGGCTGATTGATGCATTGCACTGCATCTCGGGTTAGTTGGTATATGTGTTAAAATCAGATCAAACACATCCGCCTAGATTAGAAGTTAGGAATACACCCCGGTCAGATTTATTTTTGATGTCCTTCGGATAAATCGGCAGCCAAGGATATTAGAAAGGCATCGGTTAGAAAGTATGTGTGTTGCATTTGTATATATGTAGTATATACATAGTATACTTATTAAAAGCATTTTTGTGTGAATATTTTTAACTGTTTGTTCATCAATCAAGTTGAATACGCATTCAAGACTTTTTTACCCTAATAGTTGTATTACTCTAGCTTTTGGAGCATTAAATGACTCTGTTTAACAAATTATACCTATAACGGAGGTAATGTATTCATTTATATAATATGCTAATTTGATTAATCTCCATTACATTGCAATGCGTGTTTTTATTTCGGTAAGGACCATATTAATTTACCAGATATTTGCGTGTGTTCTAAAAATTGCAAAGTGCACGAATATTTTTTACCAAATGCGAAGCACCTTATTCAAATTTAGTAGTATTTTTGGTCACCAAGACATGTACATCAGATGGCTTTGCCAGGCTCGGCTTGTGCCCAATTAGGATAATCGTAGTCGGGAAATGTTAATTTAAATGTGAATGATGGTTTTCTTTGCCTACAGGCAGAGTGGGAAGTGGCAGAGTAGCCTTTCGTGCCGTGATAATTGCGTGGAGTGCGAGTGACAGAGTTGTATGTGTTATAGGCGTGGAATAAAACCAAATAGTGCTTTTGACTTTTATGCGATTGGTGCTATAAGCTCATGGTTCAAGTTAAATTCGAATTAGATTTTTACGTGACAAGCTGTCATGATTAAAGCATTGATATGTGAACATTACTTACAAGATGTGTATTAAGAGTAATCCTTTGCAGGAAATATATGGGCAACATTTTTATACGACAAATATTTATCTTACCTTTTTTTGGAAGCAAATATAAACTTCAAACTTCAAGAGCTATGTTCTTTAAAATATTTTTTAGTTACTATTTGAATCAATAGAATATCTAGTTTTAAGACATATACAATACCGTCCAGTCTATTATATGTACATATATATAAATGGGCTTATTGAAGCTTACAAAATCTTATCGCAAGACTAACGAAGTAACGCCATTAGCAGCCATGACCTGTATGATAAATAAGGGTACAATAAAAAAAGTCAACAACCCGACATTAAGCAATAACAGTTTGAACAAGGGCGACGTGAACTCTAATGAAATTCCGTAGAAACATGTTTTCGCCTGATAAGCTGCCATTGGTCAACTGGCTGCAGGGTGTAGCGTGTAGCGGCATGCAATGTGTTGCCAAATGTGCACCACACAGGCAAAGCCGCGGAAACGAGCGTGACGTCGCTGATCAAGTACAGAAGGGGAAACCACATAAAATATGATATCCACAAAGCCCTTAAAGTCATTTTATTGTAGAAAATAGTTTTATCTGGCCTCTCACACGGTAACAGGCGTAGCTAAAGGAAGAGTCAAATAAACTTATACCTAAAGGTCTTCGTATTTATTTTGTGAGCATCTGAGGAAAATTTAATGTTGTCGTCGATGTTCTGCCGTTCTTTACCATTCCATTTGCAACTGCTTTCTTCTTTGGTCCAATTTTCTTTATTTAAAGTAATGAAACGAAACGGGCTACGATTAACACTTACCACCTGGAATTTAACATAAAAGACATTTTTTTATTCCGAAACGCTTTCTTCGCATGATCTTACGTTGAATTTAATGCAACGATTGTTAGAACGGACTATTAAATCTAATTCTGGCTCTTTTCGGTTTCCTTGCTTACATAAGGTACGTACGAAATAAACTTATTTGACAAGTGCATTATTTATTACATATGTAATATAAGATAATTAAAGCTAATGTAGATTTTCTTTCGGCTACACTCCGAAATCGAATTAAAACATCTTATGGAAATCCAAAGTACATACATTGCATATAAAATAATTTAATTTGATTGATCAGTTTCTGCTGCAATGGTAATGCAAAATGTGTTACTATGAGCAATCAAGCAAAAAGCGCATCGTTACTTGCCCTGCCTAAACGTTTTGTCTAAGCTCGCAACCACCAAATCTATGAATTATGTAAATCTCAAGCGGCAAACGTCTCAGACACGGTCTTAAAGCCTGTTGGGGAAAAATCAAACAAAATCGATTGGTATACAAATTTTTCTTAATATCCGCAAACACTTTGCTCCTGCCTGGAGGAGGTAGCCTTTTGATTTGTTCCCCAATGAGGGCGCACTAGGCCGTTAGAAATGCTGATGCTTGGGTGCTTCATTGGCAGCCTGCTTCTAAATTATGTAGATTTGTTTTAGCATTACGCTTGCATGACTGTGTTTGTGAGTGGACTGTTCTGAACACTGAGGATCTTTGCTGCTCCGACGTATAACATTTGAAACCGTCATTAAGCTGCAACCATAAATATCAGACCGCCTCCTCATTTTTTACGGCTTTTGCTCTTGACTGTAAAATTATGTAAATTTTTTTCTGGCTAAAGTATTGCCCTTTTGCTGTTTCTTTAGTGTAGCCTTGTTTTTCCAGCTTCCTCGATGCTAATAAATTGTACTAAATTATGGTCAGACAATCACAGTGGTTAGTTACTTTGTTGCTGCTTTTCTGTAACGTGCTTTTCTTTCTTCCATATTTAGTGTTTAAATATGATTCTATTTAGTCAACGCTATCTGTGTAGGTTTTATTTGCGGTTTTTTTCCCAGCCAGATTGGCTTCATTACACTATATTTGAGAGAAAAACTTTTCTTTACTTTGGGAAAATCAAATCAGTTGAAAGTTAATTTAATTCGCACTTGGCCTGAAAAGTTTTTCTTTCATGTAGCTTTATGATTTGACTACTTCTACTTTTTCTATTATTGGACAAAAAATCCATGAAATAAATTTTTAATTATAAAAGTTTGAATCGCATTCGCGTTGTTCCCTCCCTACCAGTCCGTGTGTCAGTCACTGAGAACACCGACGAGCAGAAAACAGCAGCTTGCAATTTAAAATTGCTTAGTTTTAACATTCAGAGAGTTGAGACGTTGCCGTGCCAATTTGAACAATATAAATTATGATTTCGTGTTTAGAGCTGTACTTAACAGTTAGTAGTACGTCCTTGTATTTTTTTGCTATTACTCGCAGGTTCTCAGTGAAACTGTGAATTGAAAGTGCAGTTAATGTGAATGTCTTGAGAGTTTGCTTGTGGCGTTACTTATTTAATTTCTCATTGCTTTGAGATTTCTGAGATGGTTGTCGGAAGAGTGTTCAACCAATAAGCGGACTAATTCATATGCATTAAAAGTTTATTGGTAACCCATGCAGCCAACATAATCGGCTGAAACTTTCACTTGCGGCGGTGCAAATAAGTATTACATATATCACTTTAAAAATTTCAAAGCATTTACCATGGCGTTGAATTAGTCTAACCAAAAATTAGGTTTACAGCTGTCCCAGTTGTTGGGTCGGTCAACGACTCGGCTGAAGGGACTGCACCAGCTGCATACGCAAATTTCATTAAAATTTATGTGAAATATATTGAGACCTGCATGCATAATGGTCACTAACTGTAAAATGTGCACAAACTTGTGTCAAGTGTTTCGCGCCCATCGTTAACTCCCCCACACACCGATGTAGGCCTTACTGAAATATGCAAATACTGAAATATGCAATGGCAAGCGGGACCGACGCTGTGTTGCAACTTGAAGTAACGAAAATTTCTTGGAACGGTAGCCCAACTTACCGGTCATGCTTTGCTTGCGTTTTAATATATTTTCTAAAAGCAGAGCTTAAGTGGTTGCGCGCTCTATAATATTTCATGCATAAACTTTAGAAAATGCTTAAGTTTTTATAATTTAAGCCTGGCACGTATGAGGTGTCCACTGCTGTGCAAAAGGAGTTTCGAATTGCTGGAGGTTATATCGTTAGTTCAGAACTGCATATACATATATATGAAAAAATGGTATCCGGCCAATAACCCTTAAATAGTTTCGGCAAAGAATTTTTTGCTGATATTAAACAATTTTCATGTATAAAGGTATGAATTGTATGCCAGTCAAATCTATTATCTCGATATATTAGTGACTAGATTAAAACCAGGTTTATCCAAAACCATTTTAATAAATAATTACTTTATTTATGTTGTCAGTGGGTTATTTATATCTTGATATCATATATACTATATTAAAATTAAAGTTATGAAGTTATTAGATGATAAATTAAAAAATAAAACTAATTTTCATATTTTATTTTTAGTCTAATGCTTTATTTGTAATTGAATAGTTAAGAATGTATTTTTCCGTTATTGATTCTTATACCATGGAACTATTTAATAATAAGTGAATTTTATAAAATACTTTGGGGTTGCTTCCATAACTCCCGAGCACTGATCTTACACAAGATAGCATGATTTGATGAACTTTGCTTTTTGGTGTAATTAATTTTTACTTGGCTGATTCACACAACTCAGCTGTAAATTGTTGATCGTTAATTCACATATTATGTATGTTGTTATGTCCGAAGTTGGCTCTTAAGTGACTATGTAATATATACACACATATTAAATTTACCTATATTTCAAATGTGTTTTTCAAATACAACTAAATATAAGTTGTATTTTATTCTGCAATTCTGTATGGCTTTTTTAAGTGAACAATTTATAAGCTACTGTTAGGTGCAAAAACTTATGAAATACAGCGTGTTTTTGTATTTACATGAATGTTACTTTTCTGACTTTAATGGCCTAATTATACCTTGTATTGTGAATTGCAAAAATGCTAGTTTTTTATTTGGTATTAGGGTTTATTTAATTTTTTTGCTATTGGTGGTACAACATGGTTTGTTTAATGCTAATTTATATTAATATTAATCACTCTAAATTGATGTTCTTGGTGCGCTTAAAACTAAGTTGAGCGAAATAAATAAACTCACACATACAAAAACAAAAATATTAAAAATAGCTTACAGCTAACACTTTACAGTGGTGTTCCGTTTTTAATTCATAGGTATTTATGATTTCATTTAAACTAAATAATATCACTATATAATGTTTGCTTAATTTACATATATTATTTACGCGTTGTAGTTTTTTGAAGTACGTAAAATGTAATTCACATTCAAATATTTAATGCATATTTACATGACCTAGTTTGCCTGGATTATCCTACTATGAATTTGCTGCACTCACATATTTGTATATTGCCTTCACATTTTGCATTTAATATTCCAGGTTTTGTTTAACTCGCTTTTTTTTCTGCGCTCATAAAAATGCTAATCAAATTGCTGACAAACTGATTGAAAAATTATTTACATTTTAGATTGCTGAGTTTTTTCACAATTGTTACGTTTATTTTCACAAAAACTTATAAAGCTGCCGAGAGATGGATTTCGATTTGAAATTATATGTTATAAATAAAAGTAAAAATAAAAATACCCCAAGAGTGTTTCTGTTGAGTATTAAAAAATAAGTGGAAGTTAAGAAAAAGCTATATAGGGATATTTTGTGGTTTGTTTGTATTTACTCCCTGGCTTATGTTAGCAAATTATCGAGCTTAAATAAACATCAAGCTTATGAATATGCAATTCTTGACATTAATAGCGATTGCGTCATTGGAGCAGGGAGGCGCTTACCCCAAGCCCAATCGTAGTCTGTCAAACTGAGTATTACGCAAACCAAAGGTGAGCAACACTGCACCACGCAGAAGTAAACAGTGAGGTAAGGCCTTCTGAAGGCTGCTGAGTGCGCCACTGTTGCTGCGCGACTTGGAACTAGCTACTACCTCAGCGTCCTCGGGGGCAAGGTCCACGCTGGTGCTAGCGACGATAAATTGGAATATGTCGCTGACCTTTAGAAACATGAGAAAAAGTGGGTGGTATTTGAGTATAATTACAAAAAAATCAATAAAATCTCCGATCCTTGTCGAATCTCTTATATATACAATCTTGATTTGTTTCTTACTCACCTCATTCCAACCATAACGGTTTTTAGCTTGCACAATTGCTTCGTAATATGCACCTGGATGCAGATGTTTAATGGTGTAAGACATTATATGTGTAAGAGGCTCCGAGGCTGGGCGATGTTCGGGAGTAAGAATAAAATCATGCCATCTTCCTGGTTGTTGAAATGTATCATTCATCTAATGTATGATAAAAAGTAAAGAATGAAAGCTTTATAGAAAGCCTTAACTGACAATAGCCGGGGTTTATTTTATTGTAATAGTAAAAGCAATACGTTATGGAGAAGTGACAGTTTTTCACTTACCAGAACTCGTCGATAAAGCAGTCGGACCTCTTCAAGAGGCGGATAACTATCGATTTTCCATGTCAGATTATAGCTATCTGGGGAGCGTCCCCATTTTGGCGAGTAAAATTCTGCCGGGCCTGGTCGACCGGAGAGTTCCATGTATTTACGGGAACGTCCTAAAGAGTTATCAGCTACGCAGCTGTGTGAATAAGTAAATAATAAAAAGTAAATTAGTTGGGAATAATTTATATACATATGGTCAAGACTCTCTTGATATTATTTATATACAGTCGAGTCCCGATACTTCGAAATAGTAAGGGGATCGCCTGTTTTACGAATTACACGAGTAAGCGATTTATCAAAATTTCCATTTAATAAGTCTCAAAAAAAAGTTCTAACACGTTTATTTCAAAAGCCACTCGCCGTCGGGGCCAGGTTGCCATATAATGGCAGATATATGCTAAGGCTAATGCTGGCAAAGAAAAATGTATATCTAACAAATAATGCAGAAGCAAAATCTTGAGTGTATACTGAGGTAGCTTGACGTCATTCGCCTTTAGATAAATAGTTTCTGATAAAGGATCAAGGTTGTTGAAGGCTATTGTTACCTTTAACTTGTCAGCTTTGCAATATAATCATTTTATTAAGCTGATCCACTTACCTGTAGTTGCCAAAATCTTCTTGTTGAATATGACGTATGGTAAGTGTGTGTCGATTGGCTCTCGTGTTCATAATGCGTCGATCGGTTGCTTGAATTGGAAATGAGTTTTGGTACCAGGACACCTGTGAAGTAAAAATGAAAAACATTAAATTTTGTAAAATTAAGCAATCTATTTATACAATAGAGCCCAGAGCTTTTTCAATTTAAAATAAAACATATTCATATATAAATGTAAATGTACAGAATAAATCGAAACAGGCAAAACCAGAAAAATATAGTAGTTAGTTTTGTAATAGTAATTTTATAAGTGACCAAAAATAAAAACTAATCTAGACCAATTGATTGTGTACAATGAAACAATAACGAAGCTTAAAAATCGAACAAACCGTTGCGACTGGATCAGCGTAAACAATACAAACTAGTTTCGCCTCGAATCCCTCGCCAGAGTGTATCCAGGATTTCTCCACTTGAATATCCGGCGGGTCTGTGCGCGTTTACACACAAAGTCAACCATGAAGAAACAAAGTTAATAAGTTATTTGGTTACATTGCATTGGAAAGTTCTTAAATTAATTTTCAAAAATGAGTGAATTATTGAATACAGCATTAAAATATAGGATTATTCATAACTAAAATGTTATCAAATATAAAAATCGGTTTAGTTTCGTGCAAGTTATGGCAGTTTGAAGTCTGGATGGGGACTCTTCCCTAGAGATCTAGGAGCTGTGTGTGATTATCATCTAGAGATGCTGGGAGTTGTGCGCTATCATTTAAAAAAGATATTCAGATATTTGAGGAGCGCAGGTTTTATTAGGATTGTCAAGCTTTAACAATGATCAAATTTCAGTTAAAAACGTTACTGCAATGTCAATATTTAAAATTTAAAATTTAAGTGTCATGCAGTTTTTTCATTTCTTATATAGGAGACTCAATTCTTGAAATGTTCATATTTTCATAATTGCAAGAGCGGACCACGATCAAATGAGAAAAGCCCACTAAGTTTTTAAGTATCTGTTTATCAATATTGCACGCTTACATAAAACGTCCAGTCGCATATCAACCGTCACTGGATCACCGACTCCGTTATCGGCGGTGCATTGGTAGACGCCTGCTTGTTGACGCTCCAATTTGTCCAAAGTAAGTATTGGTCCATCACCAATTCTGGCTGGCGATTTCCCAGTACCGCTCTGTTGAAAAATAATGAAAAAACTATTTTAAATATGTTTTGCAATTCAGGCAATATATAGAAATTTTCAAAAAGTCAAAATAACATAAAAAGATATCTTGTCTTCAAATACACAGTTTGAAAGTAAGCTTGATGTTCCTCAAACGGTTCTCATACAAAACTGGATGTGAACATCAGAATCGAGAATAAGTTTATACTGAAAAGGAAGCAATTGATTCTAATACATAAGTCATCAGGAGCCAAGTGGAGGTGTGGTAGTATGCCCTGTTCTTGTATGCAGACAGTCACCTTTTGCCAAACATCGCATTGACTTAAATGAACAGGTTGCTGGCTAGGTGAAGCCAACGGAAAACACGTGTTGATGCTTGGGTGGTAAGGGTCTTGTAAAGGTTGCGGAAATGGAAGTAGATTGAACCGAAAATAAATAACATACAACTTTCTAGGTATGGTTGAAATTTAACCTGTGCGTTTTCTTCTGAAAGCCAAACTACCTGCTGGAAGAGCTTCATTCATGTTGAGAGCAAAGCATGCAAGCAAACAATTTGAACGGAAATGTCAAATGCGCCAAAGTGCAGAAAGGCAAACGCTGAATATGCATACCAAAAAGGCAGTTAACTTCCTAGACATGTATTGCACCTTGGTATTTGCTTCAGTTAAAGCTTGCCCACTGTCTATTAATGTCATAGGTAGTATGTGTTTCAGTTTGACATTTGCTTTGAGTGGTAATATGAAACGCATTTTTTCCTGTTCGATTTGAAATATACCGCATTAAGATCCTCCGGTTGTTTTTCTTAAAAGTACGTTAAAATACTGACTTGTACTTCAATAAGGGTAAGTCTCAATAACAATACTCACCTTTTTGGTCCAATAAATTGACGGAACCGGGTTACCAGATCCCTTACATTCTAATGTAATGGGTCCTCCCTTGCGTGCCTGAAGCTGACCAGATGTGGGAATAGCACGTACGCTGGGAGGTACTGTAGGCGTGGGAAATATATATTTTTAGAAATTGAAAAATATTTCATCTGTTTAAGAGACTTATTCTTGCAAAATGTATTATTTCATAAAAATACTTGATTAAGTTTAGCTTTTTTATTATAATTACTAATGCTTTAATCCAACAAAAGTGAACTCACCCAATATTTCGACTGTGTGTACTTGATCACGATTAATTTTGTCACTGATTTGGCACACATAATCTCCAGCATCTTGTGGTTCCAAGTTGGATATTTGTAAATTATAACCATCTATCAGTCTTACGCGCTCATCTCGTGTGACCATGATATTTGAGGCGGTAAGCACATTTGTACCACGACGCCACAATAAGACGAAACTTCCTGCAAGAACAAGCAAAATATTAAAGTTGGATACTCAAAATGTATTGTAAAACGCTACAACAGAATGCAAAGCAACTTAACTAAATAAATTCTTTAAAAACGCTAAATAGAAAACATTGAGGTTGGCAGATTGAAATTTTAGTTGTCGTCTGGTTGCCGTTTATTCAAACGCACATATCTATATACACAAAGCTATCTATCTTAAAAGCTATCCGCTTAGCCTGACCTCATTTTGGATTGTCTGTCTGCTGAGCTGTGAACATTGTACAGATTCCCTCTTCTTTGGATATCCAATTGCTGGCAAGATGCCGTGCGTGCCCTAGTGTTTTCATCTATTTTTTAGTGTTTGCTCATATAAATGACACAATTTCTCAGATGTTTTACCAGATTTGTTTGTGCTTGCATATTTTATACAACTAACGGTTTTTATTGCTGTTACTATAAGAGGCTAACGCAAATTTGTTAAACAAGATTAAATAGCGCGTAATATATATTTATTGTTTATGTTTTTAATTTGGGAATGCATTATGATATAGTCAAAAATACTACCGATACAAGTTTGGAAAATTTATTTTTTTCCTTGAAATGCTATGCTTAAGTCAGTGTTGGCTGTTCATAGCGAGCTCAACTTTCTACAGATGTTCTCCTCTTGCAAATCATTAGTTCATACAATGGGTTAAAAAAACGGCAGTATTATACACGGTAACATTCAGTTTATAAAGGACTGTATAATAGCTACCTAAATTTTGTAATTTTGGGCACAATTTTTATTTGTGCATATTAACATTGTTCCCCATTATATACGCTCTTCTGCTCCTTTTCAATAAAGTCTACATAAACGAATATAATCATCTTTTTATTGTTTTTGGGTAGTTTTATTTCACTTATTTAGTATATCCACTTTGTTTCTGGTCATGAATCTTATGCGAGTCCAATGGTTACCGAACAATGTCATTGATTTTATTTGGCAAAGGGAAAATACAATGCATGGTAACACAAAATTTATTGAATAAGTTTTTTTTCATCGGAAATTAATTTGTTAATAAAATACGGCTTAGCAAAAGGGAAAACTCTTCCATGTACCCTACAGTGTAACTTTTATTTATTTATCTTGTAAAAGCGTGTTAACCGAAGGGCTTCATTTGACCAATTGTCTCCTATTTTCCTTTATTGGATTAAATAACATTAAGTATTGTTCTTTCTTGCCTTTGATACTCCAAAGGGCTAATTTATACATGTTTATTTAATTTATTCTTCCATTTTCCTATTTACAACAAGTAAGTTAATACTGCAATTTGATCGCTGTTCGCAGTCATTATAGACTAATAGGGATTAAATGTAAAAAGCAATACAAAAGTAACATCTGTAATTAAAACTTTACTTGTGTCAACGCTGTTGATTTTCCTATTATTTCGGAAAAATTTTCTTAATGTTGTTAATGATTTTGTATCATATATACATATGTATTTTGGTTATTTTTCGATTGGATATCTGATCACGATTTAGATTAACAAGCGCTCAACCAAATTTAAAGCACATTTGATTAATTTAATTTTCATCATTGCAGTTCGAAACAAAATTTCCCGAAATTGCAATATTGCAGGTTTTTTGTTGATATATCACTTTTTTTGCGTGTTGCCTGACGTACGGGACAATGATAACTGACAGGCTGAACGGACTTCGGTCGCATTGTCGTCGATGCCGTCAATGTTCAATTTATTTTCATTTTGCTACGTAGGGTTAATTGCATTTTATTTATTGGCTTGTCAACAGCAGCGGCAATTAAAACTCTGCAATCTTCCCATTAAATTGGGTCATGCTAAAGCGGGTTGAGCCTTATGATTAATGATCATTGTATGTTCATATACAAATTGCACAGCTACTTTTGTTAAAAGCGTTTCCAATTGTTTAAATGATTTTGCTTTAGGTTTTTTTTTGCTTATATTAACAATTTAATTGAATTGAAACCACTTTAGCTCCAACTTAAAGTTTAAATATATCACAGATCTCAAAATGTACAAAATTTTCGCATCATGAGTATGGTATTGTCGGTGCAAGCAATTTTTACAATATCAATAAAAATTTAAATACACATTTTCTGGTAGTTTTTCAAAACGCTAACCCTTCTGAGGGGCATTAATTATTTAACTTTAATGATGACCGATAGTATGCACCTATTTGGGTATATGTTACTATGTAGAATTTATCAATGTCATTTGATAAATATTTTAGTGGTTATAAAACTTATTTGGAGTGATGTTTTGCCAAAAGCCTTGCGTATTATTATTTGACTCTATAGCTTTCGGAAATCATAGAACGTGCCCATACCTGTTTATCGCGTAATTTGTAAGACTTTTTTGCGGTGAAATATAGGCATTATTAACGTATTATCGACAGCAGAATCATAGTTTGGATCGTATTTTTTGTTGATGTCGTACTTACCTAGATTCTCAACTTGGCAGGGCAGCACAAGCGTGTCACCCACAACTGCCCGATAGGTGTGCCCACGAGAAAGAAAGCGTGGGTGCGCTGCAATCAGCGATGTGGAAGAAGCCGCTATAGGTATTTGAGGATTGCCCAGTGTTCGAGTAATGGAACCTATAAGATTGCGGAAAAGGAATATAAGAACATATGGCAAACTCTTGATCAAAATATTAAGTTATAAATAATGCATGAAATACTACAAATGGCTCGAGCTCTTATCAAAATTTATTTAAGAGAGTCTATCATATATTTAGAGACAAGGTTTATTATCAGAATAACTATCAATATGTACAGTGGGCAGCAATCTATAGTTGTTAGTTGGTTGATTTCAATAGAGTAGCTTATGGATTTTCGTTTTATGGATTAATCACGGAGAATACGATAACAAATTGGCGGATTAATTGATGTGCAACGCATAAGAAATGTGAGCAAATTTGAATTTTGTGTGCCTCCGTGCCTTTGTTGGCAGTCTAAAATTGATTGTGCTACATTTCCAGTGTAGCATTTGTAGCGTAGCAGGTAATACCGAATACCAAACTGGGAAAAGCTTTAATGTTCTTCAAATAATACTCAATTCACTTCAACCAAGGCTTAAAGGCCGAAAGTCCGGATTTTTGTGTTTGTTCTCTTTAGCAGCTTCCCCAACGTCTATTCTTCCTTTTTTGTTAATCTGAACAGAATAAGTATTAAAGAATGAGTTGCAAAGTTGTTTTTACATGTATATATAAAAACAGTAAAATCGGATAATAAAAAACTCTGACATTTTTCGCCGGCCGTTCGCTAATTTTAGTTTTGCTCTCGCCTAATAATTACATTTGCTGTCGCCAGTGTCACAAGTACAATAAACTTGACTTTCAAAGTTGGAGATGTGGCTTTAATAATTTATCTTAAACATTTACTTTTTAAAGTACCATCAGGAATTAAGCAGTGGGGACATATGCAAGTACGGCCTCCACTCACTAAGCTCTGTTATAACTCCTGACAAGGAAATGGTGGCTTGGTCTGTTTATGCGGTTAGTGCATATGTATGGTTATGGCATTAGCATTTGTTTTGTTCATAAAATGCATAGGCCTCCATTGCCAAAGGCTTTTGTTGGGTACGCACCTCGCCACAGTAGCGCAGACCATCATTTGGTCTGTGCATTGCTTTAATGTCAGTGCGAATGCAACAAAACGCGACAGTTCTAGTAACTGGAGCCATACAGGAAAATTTAACTGTATTGTTGCTGAAAGTTTTTGTAACTACTCACAGTTATCCATATTGCAGGCTTGTCAGCTGTGTCTTTATTAACGGTGTTAGCTGTAGTTTTCTGTGAAATTCGATTTGCAATTATTTTGTGCAGCTGTTCCCGTTCGCATACACGTTATGAGGTGTGACTATTATTCCCTGATTTATTCGATTTATTTGCACAGGACACCACGAGAAACAACCAGCAAAAACACTGAATTTGCTTCATCATTTTACTCACACGCATCACCACAAATTCACACATACTTTCACATGGTGTACGTATGCATATGGGAGACACATGCATAGTGCACTGTCCCGCTGTATAGGTATTTTTTCTCATTTCCGCTGGTTGGCTTACAGTTAAAGCGCCGACAAACTTTTGCGGTTGAGTTTACACGCCACGACACCTTTGCAACAGAACGTTGGCGATGCTTTGGGCAACACTAGATTTGCCCACGTGTTCTCACGTACAGCTATACACTTTTAGCCACATTTTGTTTCATTAAAACATCGGTCACATATGGTGTATACTAGTGTGTGAGAGTATGCGGTTGTACACCGTGGCGTGTTTGTGATCAGCTTCTTTGTGTGTTTTGATTTTTGTGTAGTGATAACTTTATTTTAGCTTCTAATTTTCAACGCTGATATACACTGCATTTTAAATTATGCACTGACAAGAGGCAAATGGTAACAAACAAAGAAACGACAAAAGCATTTTAATTTCCTTTCTCTATGCACTGTTTGTTTGTTATTTAAAATTTCCATGCAGATGGCGTGAAGGGCTGCTGTTAAAATTTCCTTCACTCTGGAGGGAAAAATAGTTTGTTTTTAAAATATTTTAAATTAAACATAAATCCATGCGACTTATAAAGGCCTAAAGCATATCTCATTTAATTTAATTAATTGGAAGTCATTTACCGGAGTGGGACTGCCATTGACATGACAAAAACACGCTGTCAGCTGTTATATGATGATCCCGTTTGACTGACTCACTTGACTTTCCAATCGAAGCAGTTATCAAAATCCGCTCTTAGATGCGCCCTGTGAACCCTTGGCCGGAAAAGCATGCTAAAGTAAGGTGCCGATGGCAGCTTTCAAGCATTGGCTGCAGTGCCCCACACAGAATTTCGCTGCAATTTCGGATACACCAATGCAATGCAATGCCAACAGCGAATGCCTTTTACCTGTTATGCAAATGTTGCCAGCTTGTGCTGTATTTGCTTTCAAAGGTTCGACTTTTGCACAGAGCGTGAACCTGTCAAGCGTTTTCGCTTGTTGATAGTCAATCTATTCATCTTTCTAACTGGTTTCACATTTGAAAGCTGCCAGTCATTTGGGTTGCTATTGGTGCAGTGTATTCACAGGCGCACAGGCGTTGAATCTGTTGACTTTTATGCACATATCATTTGCATAACATTATTTATCCGGCCGCCCAGCGCATTAAATTTCGAAATTCCAAATAAATCCGCAAGTGAAATGCTTTCACGCTATTTTTCGTTTACTCTAGCACTTACCGTGCTGTACTTTGGCATTTTCCTGTGGATTCAGCAGCTGATTCCAGCGCAGGGTGGGTTCTGGTGTTGACAGTTGCTTCCATTTGCATCTCGGGCTAATTCTTGTTTGATTTGCACGTGTTGTTGTGTGTGCAACTGGGCCAATTGGCGAATGCGCAAAACTGAAATTGATTGCCGCATTTTGGGTATGTGCAAAATTTCTTTCGATGGTAGCAATGCAAAAGTGAGTAATTATAGACGTAAGTTTGCTATTATATTCATCGGCAGTATAGAGAATTTAATCCTCACAATTGCACAATTTGTAATATAAGTTATGAGTCAAAAAGTATGACCGCTATTATTTTCTGCTTTTAAATTGGGCTGTTTTCTTAGCTAGTGCTGTGATAATTTATACATTACAGTAGCCTTCTGCCGCTTAAAATAGTAGGCTTTCCAACTTGAATAGCTTGGAAAATTTCTTAACTACATCTGCAGTCAAGGTTGCGGTTGGTATTGCTTTCGTCTAAGCAATCTACGTATGGTTTTCAGCACCAGAAAAAAATCAATTTCAATATACAGATGCTCGGCTCTCGGTGCAGAAGGGCATTCTTACACAGTCGTGGCCACATACTCAGTTATAGGGATTGTGGAAGCTGCAAGATATCGCATTAAAAATTTAAATTAATTAAATTTAAATGCATCGGGCATGTGTTTGCGTTGTTATGGTTTTTTTTTTTTTGCTGGTCTTTTGCTCCAGGAACGAAGACAAACCAACGCTAAGCTTCGGTACATTGTTAGACTGGTAGAGTGGAAGGAGCCTTCTGATGCTGGCGAGACCCATGCCCTGGGTTGTTAAAGCTGCCACAGCATTTGCATAAAGTATAATGACCATTATCCTGGCTGTCGTTGGACACAACGGAGAGTGAGCATTCAATTTTCCGCTTTTTCTTTGGCTCGCCTTTGAACTTTTCGCATTTCCCGTCTTGTCTGTCGTGAATCATTTGTTCCACACTTTTTACAAGACATTTCCGCGCCGCATGTCCAGTTTCTGGTGGTAAGTTTCATTGGTCCATTCTGCTTTGGATTCGTTTATTTCCGTTTCTCTACTCCATTCATTCAACGTTTTTGGCCATAGCATTTGATGGCGCCTAAGGTTTTTATTCGGGTTTATCTATTTCTTTCGGCGTATACAAGCAATTGAAATTACTGTGATTACAGTTTATTGATGAACTGTAGTTAAAGCCTATCATATCGGAGAAGACTGAAATGGAGCAAGATATCGAACAATTTTTCTCTTTTGTGCGCTTAATCAAAAGAATTCATGGCCGATAAGCTTAGATCTATAGCATTCGTAGTTTTTGAAATATCATTTTTATTGTTTTATTGTGGGCTAATGGCTTTAAATTAAGAAAAAAATTTGTGTAAAAAGCTGTCATTGCATTTAAAAAATACTCAATCACAAAAAGGCACACTTAATACATCATACATATCACATTTATAATTGAGCTTTCCTGTGTAGATTTCGCCGTTATCAAAGTGTACTTCGGACCGAAAATTTTTTTTGTTTAATTTTCATTTGTTAATTGGACTGTCTGGTAACAAACATATATATTAAGAAAGAAATTGCACCGAACAGTTTGTGGTCGGTTAACTTTAAATTTAATAAGCATTGTCAACTAATTAGTCGTTTTTTTGTGAGCAATTAAAGATAACTTCAATAGGGTAGCTTTTAAAGTATAAGATAACAAAAAGCTTAACCAATATCAACAAAGAAAATAGCAAGACCACAATATAAGTTTATTTTATGCCCAAAATCACTCAAACGGGCTTAAAAAGAGAGAAGCTTTTGATATAGAAAAATAACTTTAAGGAGTTTTTTAGAAATCTTTCAAAAATTCTAATAACCATGTCATTTTTCTAGCTCATTTTTTTTGCTTAATATGCTGAAATAAAATAAGCTATATTTTTGTTTAATTAAAGCATTGAAAACGTTTTTTGGTTGGCTCGGAAAGTGTCAGCAATGAAATACATAGAACCATACATACATACCATGCATACGAAACGTTTCCGCTGCGAACCATTCGAAGAGCAGATATACAAAGATTGTAATTTCGCCAAATTTTCGGTTCGCGTAATACGCAAATGTCACCTTGCACACCGATCCTTAACAACAATTTAATTAATATGCAAAGCAGAGTCAAGCGCTTGCTTAAATATAGGCACAAGTTAATGCTATCGCACCTAATTGCTCCACGCCGAAATACATAATTCGATAAAAGCCACATGAGCAATACTGAAGTTATGTATAATATATGTGTAAATAGATTGTATTGATTTTCATTGAGGGAATTGTTGTGGCTTTTAATCAAATATTACCATTTAGACCATCGGAAAGGTAGGATTTAAATAATTGCCAGTTTTTGTTTTTACCTACGACATTTTGTATAAGGCTGTCAATAACAGAACCAAAAAATTAAATGCAATCAGTGCAAATTAATTACACTTTTAATTAGCGCTTCTGTGTTTCATATTTTTGTAGGCGTGACAGGTAAATGGGTATATAAATGGATGGAAACCTGATTTCTCTTACACCACAAAGGGCAAACAAAAAGCGTTTAAACGAATAATAAATAATGCTAGCACAAATTGTTTAAATTTAATTATGTGCCTGAAAAACAAGGATGAACTAATTAAGAGCAACTATAAGATACCCTGAACACAGCATTGCTTTGTCGTAACATACATTGCTAGTCCCGCATTTCTGTAAACACAAACTTCTCTAGATTCTATATTCGAATAACTTAGCAAATTGAGTTATAGACCGATCGAATAAAATCGTTTTAACTAAGACACTGTAAATATAATGATTCAAAGAGAATACTGATTTATGACTGAATTAAGGGAACTCGGAATGTGCTTTTGTTTACCATAAGTAAATTCAAATCTGTTGATGGATAAGCTTAAAATGGCTTAAAATCTACTTTTTTTGGTGCTAATTAATGTTTAACTGGGCCGTAAAACATTAACTAACATATGCATTTCTTCTTTTAGTGAAATAAATTGTGAAAATTTTGTAATGTCAAATATTGTGACAAAGGTAAAAATGTAACTTTTGACCAATTCGAAATTTTGAAAATAAATAATTAGAAATATAAGCTGAAGTATATATATAATAATAATAATAATAATATAATTGCCTCTTTAGGAGGCAAAAAATATGAGTATTGCTTTAATTTGACTATAATTAAAAAGCCAAGTTTTATAATCTTCTGCTTATTATGGGCTGGTTAACAAAATTCCATGGGGGGTTGCATTTAATGTTTTGTTAGTCTCATAGTTTACAAAAACATGTACATTACTTGTATGTTATTCATTATAATTGTATTTGCCGGTCGCCTCTGTTGTTCACCAGTTTTATAAAATATATGCTTTTAACATGCACGCTTAATTTGTAAAGGAAAAAAATGAGAAAATATAATAAATTGTTTGTTTTGCTGCTCTTATGAATGTACGCTGTAGGTTGATTTTTCTATGCGATATCCATTAACTTTTTCTGGACTTATTTTAAATAGAAGTAGTTAGCAAATGGTGCCCTTGTCTAATTGTGGTCTAATTTTCTGTGACAAATCATGTCAAAATTGGGTAAAAACAAAAATAAGACACACGTCTATTTAAAATATTGTAAAGGGGAGCTAAACCGGCTTTCCAGTCCTTTGTGTGGTTGTGGTTAACGTTCTGATGGTTGTTTCCCAGTAGACTGAGTGTGGCGTTTATTTGGTGCTCAATGATCTAACGACTTGTACTACTACTAATAATAATAATAATATCAGGCACTTAAGATCATTCAATTTGTTTCTACTTAAAACAGATATTTTAATACAGATAAAATAAAAAATTATATCTCAAATTTTAGCTCATAAAGCAGTTTATTAATTTGTAATGTTCTGTGTAAGTTGCTATTATTCACAATATTTTTGTGCAAGTTTCATTGTTCGCGATTTCGGAGATCTCAGATCATGATAACATCTAGTACGATTTGTGAAACTACGAAACTGTGCCATGCTGGTATCGTTATAGGTAATAAGTTAAATAAGCATTGCTTTATTGCTTACTTTAAATTTATTTAACGTCCGAAAGAACTGAAGCTGGTCTTTAATAAATCTCGACGGGTTGGCTGTTAGCCTTACACAGCTCTTCTTGTTTATTGTGTACTTAACAACGAACTTAAAAATTTTTTTTGCGCCCAACAATAAACAGCATGCAAATATTAACCGTAGGCTATTCGTTCGGTATTCTTTTGTTCATATGCTTTGCCTTCACTTTCCCTCTATCTCAATGTCCTCCAACTACAAACCCTTTTAACCTTAGCATCACTTGCATTGTGTATTGAAGCACACAATGTTTGCGCTTGATAAATTGACAGATGCAGATGATATTCTCCATTTGAAGCTTTATCAGGAACACTGGTTTGTATTTCATGGATTTAAACATTGGTTAATATCACAACGAAAAATCGATTTAAATATATTGTGACATTTTCTATATAGTTTGAATTGTATATTTAAGTCAAAAACATATATAAAACAACTCTATTTTACACCATAAACCCATTGCTTATAACTAAGTTTAATTTTAGCACATTGCTGACAATAAGTCACAGTCTTTTCTTATTGCCTTAAATTTTCTGCTGCCTACAGCTACCGTCTGAGAGCATTAAAAAGCTTAGTCTTATTGTGCTTAGTTGTCATTACTGACCACTTTTACGTTCACAGCCAGCATACACGACTGGCAAACAATCGTCTGTTTTTCATAAAACGCACCTGATGTGCAAAAATTGCTTAATTGAAACATAAGCCGCTATAATTTTGAGACGGCGACAGCACTCAGAGCCAAACGGCGGCATCAAATTATTAAATATGTGCCCTGTATATTTAAAAGCACGTTCGCTGCCTTTTTTGTTTTGTGACTGCTCTTTTATTTAATGCGGCAGAAATGTAGCATATGTTTAAAATTCAAAGAGCTTAAATCGATTTGCAAATAAAATTGTTAATGCAAAAAATTTTAAACTGCAAATTTTTACTTCTAATTTCAGCACAATATACCCGAATTTCTCTCGGCGATTCTGCAAAAGTTTGATTTTCTGGCCTGACTTCCGATTTTCTTTAAGTTTTCGCTGTCAGTTTTGCGTCCAGAAATTTGACTCAATGTCAAATTATACGTTCTTCTTCACATAACATGCTAAGTATAAAATATTAATATAAATTTTCAAATCGCCCAGCAAGGCAAATTCAAAATTTTCTTATTCGAATTATTCTCGTGGCAGTACCCGTTCACAAAAGTGACTGTGTAAAATTAATTCGTTTACGCAAAGAACAAAACAAAAAATAAGTTTTCTTATTAAATTAATAAGCAGTAATTTGTTTATGTTTGTAGCTATACGTAATTTGTCTTTAGTAAAAAAATCAACTTCGAATTCCCTCACGTGAGTGGAAAATTTATATAAATAGTAAATGTAAATGCAGCATGAAACTGTTTCAATTTTTGAAATCAGGCCATCTAAACGTAAAGCAAACAATTCGACGGATACACGAAGTGCACTTGAAGCCACGCTCGAACTTACACATACACACACATATATCTAATTCAACTTTCTACTACCAACCAGGCGAATGCTGACCTAACCACCGGTTGGCACCGAATCGACGAACAAACTAATAGATACGAAAGGCTCGCAACTATTGCCTGATTTCTCGAGAGACCGTGAATCCTGAAAATGGTTTTCTTCGTAAACGTCATCTAAATGATGAACAAAATGTGCAGAACTTTTTTTTTAATGTGAGACGTTGATGCTACAACAGAGTCTAGCTTAAAATAATAACAGAGATTGTCCTGCTCGGGGACCATATTTTTTTGGCGGTCCACACGTTCCGCTCTTCCGGTTGTCTGGATGTCTGTCATTACAACTGCGTCTCCCGCTCGATACCAGCGGCGTAGCAAAGTCGTAAAGTATATTTTTTAATTAGAGTCACGAGTAAAACAAAGCAATTAGTAAGGCTGTCAGAGGAATCCTTTTACTTTAATTTTGCTCTCTCCATTTTCGCTAATTCCCATGCTCTGGTCAAAATTTAGGCGGGGGCGTGTGAATTATTAAAAAAGTAAATTATGTAAAAAGAGCAAATTAAACGACCCGAACCTTTTGGCGGGTCAAATCCCACCCGATCCTTTTCTCGGTATGTCTTGACATTGCTTACTATTAGCGGTTACACGAGTTAAGCGGTTGCGACTAAAGCATCGAATACAAAATGTTACCTCTAAGCAAATAAGCGTCTATGCTGACGTGAAAATATTATTTAGGTTTAAAGCATTTACATCCCTGACATTTTTATTTGATATCTTAGCAATTTTTATCTACCATTGCATTTCTGAGAAGCTCAACTAATTTTTTAATGTTGCAAACTAAAAGCTAATGTCACATGATTATAACGTGAGGCTTGCCACGTATACTTATTTTATACAGTGTACTCCTTATTGTGTAGTGCCTTTTGTATGAATTATTTAAATATATTTGTATGTGAGCACAAGGCTGAATGAAATGAAATTTCATAAAGTTGCTGGTCATATGCGAGAGAAATAAACCGAAAAATTCCCATAACTCTTGGCCCGAAACGAAGTTTTGCAAACCCTGGTTAGGAAGTTTTGAACTTTGCCCAGTCGCGTGGCTTACAAAAAACTAAGTTATTAGCACCAACTGTTCTCTGTGGGAGGCATGGGTGTAGTTCGGTTTTTGTGGGTGTGGTATGTTGCTGGTTGATGTGGCGGGCAGTTGGCTTTAGTTTATGTTTACTGCATTTTGTGTGCAAACGTGCGCAAAAATTTTTGCGTTGCCATTTGAACCGTTTTTTTTCCAGCACTGTATGGAGCACAACGCATTGACATTTTTAGGAAGTGGGCTAGACCTGGTAAATTTAAGTAATGGGTTCTCTCTTCATAAGCTAGTACTCCGATACCATAAAGATTGTTGCCTGTTTCAGTTTCTGGCGGCAGCTGTATTTACAATTTATTTTAGGCATGTCATTATATTTTTAATAAATATTGTACCTTTTGTCATCTTGTTGCGTTTAGCAAGGAGCAGTGCTTATGGTTTCAATGGTTCGCACGCCAATAACTTGCGTCTATCTTGCAGCAAATAAAGAAAAAATAAATCCAAATAAAACTAAAGACAAGCACGGCTTTAAGAAAAAATTACATATTTACCATTTGTTTTATTTTTTCATACTTTCTAATTATAAAAAAATTTAGATTTCTTGCCTCTGGACATTTGTAAAAGTATATGACAGAACATGCAGTCGACAACACCGTATTTAAAGCAGAGAAAAGTTTACGTTAAGTTTCAGTATATGTATTTTAAAATAAACGCTAAATTCGTTTTAGAATTCACTTATTAGAGAACTTACTTAGTTTGATTAAATCTTGGTATTTTAGACATTTGGACTAAGTCTTCATAGTTAACAAATACTTTCATTTAAAATTCAGACTATAACTTAAGTGGGTAAAGCAATTGAATTCGTCTTTGGAAGTAAGTTACTCTGAAGGAGCACTTGAGTAGAGTGCGGGTAGCCAAATGGAAGCAAACGACGCACAAAAATTGAATTGTATTGATCTACGACTGAGATGTGTGTGGTTCGCCGCTCTGTAAACTTTGTTCTGAAATACAAAAAAACAGAAGGCTAACTTGGAACGAGCATCATGAGCGGTTGGTTGTTCAAAGTTCAATGAAGTATACTTACTCGACCCTACCAAAAGTATGGACACAAGTTAACTGCGGTACGCGAGTAGACTTGATCGTGGTGCGAAACTAATAAGTGGCACAAGTTGCGTTGACGTTGAGTTGAACTGAAACTTTGTCAAAGTCAAACAAAATGTCGTTCTTCATTCACAATAGTAAGGGGAATCTATACGGGCGTCAACTTGTCTAGCATTAGCCGGTTGTACATTATTCATGCTCAGCCATTTGATTTTGGTATGTTCAGTCCAACCTCAATACTAATTGGGTTGGTTTCACCAACATAAAAGTGGCTTTTACTTGGTTGCACTGACTATTTCATGCCTGTGTCAATTATTGTACAAAGATAAGTTTGATAACGTTTGCGTGTCAGTTGTTGTTTTTGTATCCGACTTTATTCCCCTGACCCAGTGACCTGTTGCATGACGCTCAGAAAGTTAATTACTTTGATTTATTTGTAAATTATTTAGCTACTGCTTTACGTGCGTGGCTTGTCACATATTTCAAATTGCACTTAATTACGGTTTCATGTACTTACAAATTAACAAAATGGCGTGGGTGTGAGTAAAGCTGGTGACTACAACGCACGATGCGCAGCTATCCACACCGTTAAACTAAGCTCAAAAATGAGTTTAAAAAACAGTAAATAAATTTTGTTACCAGAAAAAAGCACAAAAATTAAATTAACTTAAATTTAAAATGTACCACAGTCAAGAAAATCTTAAAATCATCATTACAAAAATATTTAACAAAGAAAGTCTTCTCAAATACATACAATTATATAAAATAAATCCAGGAAGCTAATATCTATGTTTGGATTTCATGAGACAATTATACATAGTTGCTGTTCAAGATGTTCGCAACATTGTCGTTGCTCTTGCGGAACACATAAACAATATTGGCGCTGTCTGTCGAACATTGTTATTAGAAAAGATTTAATACATTTGCCAAGGCACTATTAAACCCTAAACAGGACAGCTAAAACTGCAAAAAACTATTTAAACGTGAAATGTACGGAAATGCATACATTTTTGAAATAGTATATTAGACTTTATAATATTATCTATCGCTTTAGAAAAAGATGTGGAAACTTGAAACTTACTTGAAAAGGCGGCGAGACTAACGGGTGAAACAAAAACCATGTAAGCTCAGTTAGGCACATTTAAATAGAACACAAAGCCCAGACAATTTCTAGGGCAGTTGAAATGTTTATTCATATCAGGTAAACAAATCAAAGTGAGCTCGACAGAGTATCACATTTTTATATTTGCATACACATATAACTTAAGCCTTAAGCTTCTATTGACAGCTGTTTGACTCAACTTAGTTTTGATTTTAAATTTGTCCCAGTAGATCCCGTCGTCAAAGCTTCCTGCAACTTTTGATGTCGAGACTTGCGTATATAGGTCTTGTAATAAAAATCAAAGAACATGGCGAACATAAATACGTTCTGAATAAATCCGATAAACGCTATAAAGACGGGAAACTGACAGGGATTGCGCACGATTACAAGTAAGAAATGCAACGATAGATAGCCAAACTGGAGCAGCTGCAATTGGGTGATGTGCCGCTTCCACCAAAGCATCTGCTTCAAGGCCCCAAGTGAGGTGGCGAAGTAGTAGGCGTACATTACGGAGTGTACTAAAAGGTTAATAAGACCCAGCATAGTGCAGTGGGAGCCCGATAGGAAAGTCATAAAAATGGATACACCGAAGACCATACCAGCGTGGTGATACACATGGAGAAAACTCACTTGGGAGTTCTTTTTGCGTAATACTATAAAGACCTGCAATAAAATATGGGTTAGCTTACGTTTAGCTGTAACTCTGCTTATGGTACAGACCGTATCGAGTAGATCGAGGTATTTGAGCAAGTAGTAGCCGTAAGATGCATTTAGCAAGCTCATCATCTGTGGTGCTGTATTATGGTGCTCGACAGGCTGACAGGTGAAGCTGAACCCAGGTTGAAATAACGTGTATATAAGCCCGTAAACAAAAATAATTGAGTTTGCCACGACCTGAGTTACGTTGTATAATTGCATCACAAACTTTAGTTCAAAGGGGCGTCGCTTTTCCATCCACTTTGGGCCGAAATGAAGCACAAATGCCAAATAAACGACGATTACGAAAGCCACACTCCATAAATTGCCAATGAGCGGTAAGTGGGCAACTCGCGGATCTGTGTGCTTCTCGTACAGATCGCGGATCAAATAGTACACATAAGCTACAACATTAGGCGCCATTGCTTCTCCCACACTGTCACAGAACTCTGGCTTGCCTTTACTCCACTGCAGAATGGCAAAATATAAGCCAGTGTTTAGCACACCTTGAAAGTCAGTATACTTCTGATCAAAACAAGACTTTCATGCCCACGTGCTCAAGTATTCAGCCAACATACACGTCTGTCCAGTCGATATGGTAATGACCGCTAAATGAGAAGCGTTACGCTCGCCCAATTGACCTATGCAAAACGCCGGCAGAATTGCTTGCATTGGAAAGTATACTGTGGTCACCAATAATTACAATGTATGACACTTTAGGTTGGGTATTTGCTATGATCGTTTTTTTTCTGTAAAAACACTGGTTTAAAGACCTCGCTTAATAAATACGTTGACAATAAATTGATAATGCTTTTAACTGTATTCTCACGCATTAAAAGTCAATCAAGCGAATTTGAAAGTTGAAACATAATTCTAAATGGATTGATGATTCAATTTCACCTCTTATACACACTCACTCGGGGTCATCCACGACCTTGTGAACTGCACACCTGTGCAATACACCTGTATTGAATGACCTTGTTGCTGGGCAGACATTAAGTCGGCGCCTTCTTGCTGGCGAAAACCAAAATTTGCATTTTCCTCGCAGCGGCGGAATATGACAATAAACGGGCTGCAGCTCATTTGCACAAATAAGCCATAACCGCATGACGATGGCGGTCATTTCCATCTAGCAATCGCGCCTTTGGCTTGTGCTCGGAATCGGGAGACGTTCTTCGGCAATGTTAAGTGCCGCTGGTAGTGTAATAACCATAATGCCGACGTTTATGGCGGCAGCAAACAGCAAAAATAATAATGGTAATCATTTTGCCGTTCTCCGGAAGTATGGAAAAATACAAGACGACTACGACGATGGCAATGACGATGTCGATTCAGTTTCAGAGGCAGATAATGGAAGATGACCGTGAACTGTGTCAAGGATATGGTCAGGTGTTTGGTTGGCTGACCTTCAACAACCACGTCTATGATCTGCCTCAAGTTTTTTTGTGTGCAAATGATGCCTTAATGAACGTGATAAAGAGAAAGTAAACAACAGGGCGAAAACAAATATACCGCCAATACGAATGTGTTTTTCTGAGCCAACCTCTGTATGTGTCTATAATCAAGCCTCAGTAAATGAAAATTATAATCTCTCACGGCAGGAAATGAAGGGAAATTCAACAGGAAAGTTTTGTGACGTGCTGCAAAACTCTTGTGTGGTTGACGTGATTATGTGTGTGTGGACGCCTCTTTGGGTGCATTTAAAAGAATAAGTTGATTATTATGTGTTTTTCCACATACATTTTTCTGTAATTAATTTATACCTTTTCGCCTTTAACTTTATTTTTGTTGCTTGTTGTAGCTTAGTGCTAAACTATATACAATATCGCCATAATCTAATGTTTTAATTAAAGCTATTGTTGTAGATGCTATCTCGCCTTTAAAAATAGGTCGCCGTGGAGGTGCGGGTAATTATTAAAGGCAATTTTTTTAAAGCTAGGTAGAGAGCACATCTTCTTCTACTGTGTTTTTTATATCTCGAAAAAATCAGTTTCGAAAATATAAATAAATATCGCAAGTATTGTAACCCCTTGATTTTTATATATTTAATGCTTTTTAGAATAGTTTGGTGCCTGACGCTAGATCTCCTTATGGATGTTCCGACACATTATTATCATTGTCTTTAATTAAAATTTAATGTAATAATGTGAATAACAGTGTGGTTATATTTGCAATGTTATTGAAAAATTTAGCTAAAAAACTGATTGCATTAAAGCAGTTACACAGATAGTGTTGGCTACGTAGCTACATATGCATAAGTTAAAATTAACTAGTCTTCTTTCGTTACTACTAAAATTAGTCTGATTACGATATTGCTGAAACTGGGTCGAGGAAAGAGTGACAACCATTACAGCAATACCAATAGAAATAAAAAGGCATTTATAGAAACGATTTCGTAAAAATATGACAAACAATCAAAACGTATTCGAAAAAACCGCAACACAGCCAACAAAACATGCCAGCTGAGCCCGAGATTTGTTACCCAGCAGCAGACCCGGGAAGCCTAGTCAGCCAGGGTGCTGGGCGGTGTTGTAGTTAATGGAGAGGAGGCGCGGCCGGCCTGTAGTAGGAAAAATAGCTTTGCCGTTCGTTGCACAGAGGAGGACTGATGAAAATTTATTGCTGCCAACATACCCAAAGGGATTCGCAAATATAATACTACAACCACAGCGGGGCGGATCCAACAGTTGGACGGATGAGCGCGCGAACAGATGGCAAGAAGGCGTCGGCGTCGACAGTGACGTCGGCAGCGGCATTGGCATCGACGGAAGCTGGCTACTGCATACAAACACGTACAACATGTCATGCATTTTGCTGTTCCCTCGGTGTTGCCTGAATCTGTATCTGGATCTGGTATATGCGCTCGTTGCTATGCTAACATGTTTGTTGTCAGTGTGTGAGTGTGTGCGCATGGAATATGTATTGTGTGTGTAATATCTGTACTTTAGATGGGCGTGCATACGGCAAAACTAAACCTATGAAAAATTTTACAAAAGCAAAACATAGAAATGCGGTTTTCGCTGCGCTCCGCTCCGCCGTGAAGAAATCTGTAAAAAATCTGTTGAAAAAATATATGTGTGTATGACAGATAGAATATGCTGAGGCCAACCACCACATTTACCTCGACTTCTTTCCAATCTGAGGCAATGTTGGTGTTGTACAACGTGCTTAGCTTAACCGAGCTGCAAGCACGCACTCTACATGTTTTGTTATGAAAATTTAAGTGAAATCACTAAAAATGATAAACAAAACGGCAAGATATGCAGATATACGGGGATAAGGGATTGTGGCTAAACACATTTTTAGTCGGCACAGTAGGCGGCCTTTGGATGGTGTAGTGTATTGTTGCTGCTGTTTTTATTTGCGCTAGTACAGTATATTCATGAAATCTGCTTTTAGTTTAGAAAATGTGACTTAATGTGAGTATCCTTCATGAGCAACCGAAAAATTTGATGGCATCACGTGCAACAGATTTCTGAGTACGCGACTGCAGCTGGTGCAATTCTCACAAAGAAAACATGAGCTTTAACATTATTATATTATAAATTATCGTTTGTGCTAAATAGCTGTAGTATTGTGATATACATTGTTTTTTTACAAATGGTTGTGGCTCTCCAATAAACATTCATCAAAGATGGACTACGCCTATTCTAATCGATGCAATAATGTTTCTACTCTTTCTGTCAATTTTCTACGAACATCCGTTGGTCCTTCGGTTGCCTTACTTTGTTTCATACGTTATTTTTCGTTTCGATGTCAATAGCTACGTTTTATTGCCTTGTCCTTTGCATTGACTACCCGAAAACAGCCAAAACAAAAGCGCCTAAAAACAGCCATGGTGCTGCATTGGGCATAACACTCACATAGCAAGTTCAAAATTTATGATCAGTGACAAAAGGACACTTCCACCTTTGATATACCTTTTACTGCTGCTCACTTTGTGCGTCTATGCTGCTGTTCTTGTTGTGTGTTTCTTGTTTTTGTTTTTATTTTCGCCTTTCAGTGCCACTGTAACACACACGTCCCTAGGTCGACAAAAACGTTGGCAATTCCACGGTGCGCCACGCATCGATGGCCCTTTTATGCGCTTCGCAGTTTTCACATTTTTTGTGCGGGTTTGCTTTGGATTTTTGCGATAATGGATACAAATGTTGGGCTCTTAAATTTATCGATTGGCTGGCTTGTAAAAGTTGCCAAAGAAAAATATGGCACTGGCATGTGAATTTGTTGTTGTAGGTAGGTAAGCTGAGCATGTGATTCCATTCAAGGCGCTGCACAGATTTAATGCTTTAAGTCGAGCAGAATTCAGAGACGCACCTGAACATTCAATTTATTTCTTGTTTGTCATTGCCTAATAGAAGAAAAGCAAAAGTCGTGCCCGCCGGCAAACAATGAATTGCGCTCTGCCCAAAATAAACTTGCGCCAAGATAAGCCAACTATTTGTGCAATGTGCTCTGCATTGCTCGCTATTCTTGGTCACTGTTCTGAGATCTTAGAATTTGCTTGGTGTGCCCGTAGAAACTTTTAAATTGAATGTTCATCGCATTTTGGCAGCTGCGTCGGTTCCAGACTGGGAAGACACTGCCGACAGCAAATTTGTTTAACATTTGTTAGAGTCTATCTCGTTGTATGAACATTTCTTCTGTAACGCTTGAAATTTGAAAATTCTCTTAAAGGATTTGTGGTTTTAATGTGTTACTTTCCTGGGACGTAAACGTCGATAGGCCGCAGCAACTTTGAGAACGTATTTAAAATTAAAGTATGACAGAATAAAATTCCAAGTTACTTATTTACTAGGCGATTAAGGCTCAACATTATACACTGCAACGTGCTCAAAGGTCGCCACGCCTAGAGTTATGCAGTCTTATATTGGCATTTAAATGGAGGCCGGAGTTGTGAATAAAGCGCGTATTCGCGTTTTTTCCAAACTCTTTTCTAGTATATAAAATCATTAATGCAACTTACATTAAATGCCGTGTCATATAAAAAAGTGGGAATACTCTTTCCAGTTTCCTGTAGTTGAATAACCTTAATACATTTTATGCAGCCAACAAAAAAATGTTTAGAAAATGTGCAGGTACCCATAAAATTGAGCTTTAAAAATTGTTTTTAGGTGATGTGTGAATTATATAGAGGGTAATATAGACGGGTATTATATATATTATATATATATATATATATATATATATTTCTTTTTATATTGAATACCCTTAATACATTTTTAATTGGTATTTCGGTAAAAAATTTAAAAAAATAAAATAAGTTGGAATTTTCTCAAAACCCCTTTTGAAAGTAGTGAGGTGCGGCATTACTATTATTTTTTCTGCAGATGTTTATATGAATTTGAGAAAGTACTCGTACACGTAAAATGCTAGCGGGCTCATGCTTTTTTAAGCCTTTCTACCATGCTTTTGCTACCATTGTTAGTTGACCAAGCTATATATAAATATAAATTGTGACAACAACTTGGTCCGCTATTGCAGGCAGTCAGCATCGAATCACTTACCTCGATTTGAAATAGCGGCATCGGCGTAGCAGTGCGCGTGTAGCAGCCATCCTAGGCTAATTACAATTAAAATGGGACAGTTCATATTCAACGCAGCTTGGTTGCGGGTGCGGCTGCACGCTGAGTAAGTCGCAGCGGTGCCGCAGCGTATGCTACGAGAAATTATTTTCATTGTTTTGCGAACGCCAGTGCTACGCATATGCAGCCTTTGTTATGAAATTGGTTACAGTGGTCTTTTGTGCGGTGTAAGATGGGTCCCCGTAATTGATACGGTATGTAAAATATGTTGCGCTTTCTCAAGTTCCCTTTAAGTTTTCAATTGTTGTAGGTCTGCATACTTTGCACAAAGTTCCATTTGGATTGCTTATTAGCTGGACGTCCTATTCTTTGTTGTGGAACTAATTAGCAATTAAGCTCCCAGCCGCAAGCGTTTTCTGTGTTGCTTACGTTGTACGCTTGGCAAATTGAATTGGACGGTGCATTAAACGACCAAAATTTTATTTAATCTAAAAAAAATTAAATATTATGTTAATATTTATAATATTGGCCAAAATAATTAATTGAGCAGCATATAATTATTAAAGACACTTGCTGAATTCAAGTGCTGAAAAATTTGTAATGAATTGCAATTACTACTTACTACTTATTGCTACTAAAATAAATGTTTACTTTTTTCAATTGTTCATTTAGCCAGTAGATGGAGACGAAAGCTAAAGTAAACTAAACTTTAACTTTGAAGTTTATAGCCAAATAACGGATTGCTCTTAGAGAACAAGTAGTATAACCTTATGTCCAAGTACACATACAAACACTAGGGAAATCCACTTTGCTTGGTCTCATTGTGTCCTGTGGGCTGTCAGATTTATAACTAAAGTTTAACATTATTCAATGAGTTTGCTTTACGTAATGGACAGAAAGCAGTTACAAGCCGGTCAGTGCATGTGTTACTCTTGCTAAAAACACTGATGAAAAATATGCAAACGAAAAAGTTCAAATTATTTTATTATCACTTGCGTACACGGCAAAATTTTAGTCACACAACTTTAGTCAGTTTTTTGCAGTGAGGTGCTAGAGGCGAATCATGCTGGCTCAGGAAAAATTATGGTTTAAATTTAGATTAATCCATGCAGCCAATACTACTTCCGTTGAGCCTCTCTACAGGATCAGGCGGTTAGCAGCTGGAGATCGGAGGCGATGCATATTCCCTCTTGTCTGTCTCGACCGTCCGGTACACCCATTGGGGCGCGCACAATACCTATTAAAGTCAGTGCCCTTGTCGCGTTGTATATGTTTGAGTTTATACTTGGTATAATTATCCATCGTATTCATTATTGAGTTGGACAGCCGTCGCTTTGGCGACGACTTCGAATCAAGTAGACGCAGCATAGTGTTCTTATGTGCCTATTGCTTTGCCGTGCTATTGTCCTGCAGAAGTAATAAAATACTTGTATATATTTTATACTCTGCACAGCCGATTTGTCGGCCCGCTTCAGTATGTGCTTCTATATATGGATCACCGCTGGTTATGTAATTACTCAAAATAAAGCTGCAAAGTGTTTTATGAAAGTGGGGTCAGCAAGAAAACAGAAGTGTTTATATGCTTTGGGATGTGCTTTTATCAAATACGTGAACAGTAGTAAATAAACAGACCGACATACAAAAGATAACCATCGAAGCCGTATTCATTGCCTATTGTTATCTGCCAGCCACCTTGGCTGGCTTGCTATTAGTCACTGTTGTTGTCGGCCAAGGTTATCAGTTTTATGGGTGTTGGGCCTATAGATTTTATATGTATTTGCCACATGCTGTGTGCGCCATTTTCCTTTTCTTTTTATTTATGACACAGCAGCTCATGGAGGCCAGAAAATGTTTCTATTTTCGATGCTCTGGCTATTTTAAAGGAAAAATCTTAAGATTTCTTAGCTTTCAAACCATCAATAATCAACATGTTACATTTCAATTCATAGTGTTATTTCTACATGCAGTATCAAAAAAGTTTTCCTGTGGGCTACCTTGTAGTTGCTTTTTTGCCGTTTAAATTTTACTTTGTGGTTTAATTTCCAAGTAGAAGTTGCCTGCGGAATTAGCTTTTGCTGGTTTCTCAGTTGAACTGATTATCTGTCGGCAGGCACTGAGCGCCAGAGGACGTAAATACAGGCTAAGCAAAACTAGCGGAAAGAGAAGCCACGTCTTTTGTCAGTTAGTTGCTGTGGTCGACAAGCGAAACTTTAAAATGGGTTAATTGCATTGTAAATTAGATGAACAAATGGCAAATAAGCGCCGCAAACACTGAGCAACAAAACAACAAACATTGCAAGTGACAGTGGAGTGAAGCAAGTTTAGTATTCGCTAGGGCTTTCTTAGATTCGATTCAACCAGTTAACATTTTATTTTAATTGTCTGCGGATGCCTTGTAAATGGGTAAACTGTAAAGTCCATGATTAAAATTAGCAGAACCAAGTTTAAAAGTCTGCTAAAGGCGACAAACAACCAGCAGAGCTCATTTCATGGTTTTCGCAATCACATTGGGTACGTTTGATGGGGTCTTGCAATCAAGGTTTAAGCCTAGCGAACAGCTGCAAGTATTTTTAAAGAGTTACGACGGATAAAAAACGATGCTTACACATAGACTAAGTCTAAAGTTCGAGCTATGGGTTGCCACAAGTTTGCTAAGTCAAAGAGTACTGACGCAGCAACAACGTGTTGAGTTGGCACGCACGCTTGCACCTATCGACACACAGGCCTACTATGTTGCAACGTTGCTCGGGTAAAGAGCTTTTAATGTAAAAGATTTGAGATTCGCTTGATAAAAGATTATTAAAGTTTTCCAAACGAATGGGCGCAATTCACTGCGTCGGTTTTTCAAGTATTTGGGGCTTAAAGGTTATCTACGGTCTCTATGCACCATAGCGCTTTGTATACTTCAATAAAAGTACATGTGCGTCTATAAAGTTGCTTTCCAGTCTCCAAGTTTGAAAAGCGGTGTACACATTGCATATCAAGTACTTGAGTTAAGCTACGCGTTTAGCTGAGCGATGCGACAGGTTGCACCTACATATAAACAAATTTTGTATTTTATAGGAGACTATTTCCAATCAACCGCTTTTGGAAATCTGTTACTGACCTATCCAGACACTATCCACTGGCCAATGGATCAGCTTGGCATTATGAGTAGCATGAAGACATGAAGTATAAGTATAAATCCTTTATATATATGTATAGTAAGCCGTTTGATGTTTGCATTATGAAAGTACTTTGCCTGAAAGCATTTTGCTTATACTTTAGAGTTTTCCTGAAGCAAGCATAACTCATCTACTATGTGCAATGCACAGGTCCTTGCCTGTGAGGAGCCTATGTGGTTGTTGAAGAAAGTATAGGGGGTTGTATGCGCACTTAGCAATTACTCCTTTATTTATTAGGCCGAAATAAATTATCCCTTACCACCAGTGGATATATACTTTAAATAAGGATCAGAATTGCATTGTTTAGTTGGTTTCTATTTAAAATTTGCTGTTGTTTTGTGCGCTTAGAATGTTTTTATGCCAGCTTCTATGTGTACCCGTTATTTACTGTGCCTATGCCTGATTATGTTTAAAAATTTAAGCCCCATTTAAACATTTAGTTCATCGACTTTTATTAACCTTCTGAAATAAATGAATAAGAATATAAAAAACAGAAAGCACGATATTTTAATTGAAATTTAGTTAATATATTAACTTTATTTGTTAAGATAGTTGACCAATTGGCTCTTCGGCATCCCGTTTATATTGCAATTTCAATAAGCAGTCAGAAAAATCACTAATTAATTTAACTAATAATTTTGAAACGATATTTTTATACCGCATACAGTTACGCAAAACAAATACTAATATGGCACTTAAGGCATAATTTTC